>JAHNEJ010002287.1:0-263650 GCA_022559845.1 Amorphophallus konjac | reverse complement strand
GTTGATTAGCTTGTAGGCCACTACAAGAAAAATCGCGGATAGCGACCGACCTAGCGGTCGCTATTCAGTCGTAGATCGGTCGCAAATCTGCATTGCGACCGAACAGATACTATCTAGCGACCGAATATGTCGGTCGCTATATAATAGTCGCTATATAGCGACCGACATAATTCGGTCGCAGTATCAGTCGTTACCAGAGACCGATTATAATCGGTCGCCTGATCGGTCGCGAATAATTCGGTCGCCATTCAGTCTCTATTCGGTCGCTACATTTGTTGTATTTTAAAAAATAAAATTAACCTATCGGATTGATTCGGTGGCTAGTCGGTCGCCAGTCGGTCGCCAAGTATAATTATTTAATAAAAGAAATATAACGTATAGTCGCTATTCGGTCGCAATTCAGTCTCCATGCGGTCGCTAATTTTGCATTATTTTTTTTTTAAAAATTTATTTAAACTGATAAATAAATTACCTGATAAATAACAAATTCATAACATAAATATAAAATCAACTACACAGACAACAATATCGACAAATCTCAAATTCATCACATACAAACACCTGATAAATAACAATTTCATAAAACAATAATAAATCAACTACACGGATCACAATCTCCACGAACCTCAAATTACACACAATTAAAATAAAATCACAAATTAATCATACATCCATAATAATAAAATGACAACATACACAACTAAAATAAAATCACAAATCCTCCACATATGTCTCATCCTGGTCGTCGTCTCGTCCAACATCATCCTGGTCGTCGTCTCGTCCAACATCTCGCGACGGATGATCCTGTATATCATTTAAAAAAATTATAATCAAATCCTTAATAAAGAAATCAAGCATTAACAAGACTTAATAAAGAAATCAAGCATTAACAAGAGTATGCCAATAGTTTAAGCCAGCTCATTTTCATATATATAAATACACACACACAATATAAGTTCAAATTTCATCTTGTATTTTAAAAATGAAGTTTGAGCGCCGAGCTCAAACCGGGCATCCGATTTGGATTCCGTCAGTTCTGACAAGTCACTTTCATCTCCCCGGTCGTATTGGAATGATCGGCACGGCCATCCGACCGGTATTTCGAATTTTAGACCCCCGGACCCGTCCTAACAGTTCATTTGAACTAAGTGTATTTTAAAAATGAAGTTTGAGCGCCGAGCTCAAACCGGGCATCCGATTTGGATTCCGTCAGTTCTGACAAGTCACTTTCATCTCCCCGGTCGTATTGGAATGATCGGCACGGCCATCCGACCGGTATTTCAGATTTTAGAACCAAATGCCCCGTCCTAACAGTTCATTTGAACTAAGTGTATTTTAAAAATGAAGTTTGAGCGCCGAGCTCAAACCGGGCATCCGATTTGGATTCCGTCAGTTCTGACAAGTCACTTTCATCTCCCCGGTCGTATTGGAATGACCGGCACGGCCATCCGACCGGTATTTCAGATTTTAGACCCCCGGACCCGTCCTAACAGTTCATTTGAAATAAGTGTATTTTAAAAATGAAGTTTGAGCGCCGAGCTCAAACCGGGCATCCGATTTGGATTCCGTCAGTTCTGACAAGTCACTTTCATCTCCCCGGTCGTATTGGAATGACCGGCACGGCCATCCGACCGGTATTTCAGATTTTAGAACCAAATGCATAAGTTGCTGCTTCTCGCTGCCTCCATTCAGGTTTGTTAATGTTTTCTTCTATGAATGGCATAACAAGAGGCACAATGTCATCTCCCACGGTCCGTGCAACCAAACCCAAGCATGTTCCTCCAGCCATTGCAAGATTCCAAACTCCTTCATCCTGATCTTGGTCGTCTTCTTGCTTAAGGAGTGTCTCCAACAGCATAGGGACAAGCGCAGGTAGTGCCTGCTTGATAAAATAAAAGCAAGGGGTGTCAGAATCAGCAGAAAAATCCCCTCCATATTCATCTAAGATGTCAATCTCTTCATCGCATATTGAGCTCCAGAATTCAATAGCTTGTAGAGCAACAGGTTCCTCATCTTCCCTCACAGCTTTTGCAGTGATGTTAAATATGTCCTGCATATACGATGCAAGCTTCTCATAATACATGGAGGATATGGAGACCAAGCATTCGAATGCAGCATGCCGTATCTTCACCTCAGGGGACATAGTAGCTTCACAAATGACTCTCATGATATAATCCCTCTCCATATCATTCCCGAAGTTTGCCTGAGCAAATCCCAAAGAATTATGCAGAGCTCGAGTTGCAGCCAGCCTAACATCAATGTTTCCCTCAGAAGCACTCATGCCTTGAACAACCGCTGTCAATATCTTATTGACTTGCTCTTGATCAACTTCATCAGGGGAGACTTCTTCACACATGTAACCTAGGGTGTCCAAAGTTGCTTGCTTAACATCTGGCTGAAGTTGGTGAATATTTGACAAGAGAGAACTGATAAGTTCAGGCCATTGATTTTGAGGCAACTCAATACCAGCAATCTTTGCAACAACTTGAGATGCAGTAGATCTTGCATCAATCACCGGTGAAGAGAGAGTCTGTAGTAAACATCCTTTGACCTGGGCCCTAACAGCTACATCCAATGATAACCATCTCTGCACATGCTCAAATTTTCTGTGTTGCTCCTTTGCATCCAGGGCATTTTTGAGAATCAAGCCTGCCAATTTACGGCTAACAACAGGCTTGCCGCCGACTATATATAATATCCTTCACTTCTTGTAACTTATGACCTATGCTCCTTTGTATGAACTGCCCTTCCTTTGCTTAAAGGTGCTGTTCCTGGCTTCCTGCCATGACAGTTACCAGACTTTGGGGAGATCTTTTCACCTAAATTGGCATATTTTATTCATGTCTACATGTTACTTTCCTTATATTATTCTAGCTTTATGAATATTTATAGATCTGTATCCTCCCCCACTCAAGTGAATAGAATTTATACATATCTTTTCACTTTCAGTTCTAACCAAAATCTCTATACACCTATGGAAAATCCTGCAGAACAGTCTGCCTGTTGATTCTAATATCCAGAGGATAGGTGTAAGATGATATTTAGAGTTAAGAAAATGATATTTTCCCCTCCTCAATCTAAATTCTTATATTTTGTAAGATGATATTTAGAGTTAACAAATAGAAAATCAATCAAATAAAATACTTACCGGAGGCTGCTGTGCAGGAGGTGCAGGAGGTGCTCTACTACTATCAATTCCCAAGGATGTGAGCATCTGGGAGACGGTCTGAGCGACGATGGTTGAGATATTCTGAGAGATATTCTGAGAGACGGTCTCGTTGACGATCTGCCTAAACATATCTGGAGTCATGGTCGGGGCGGCACTGGAAGAACCATCTGGGGCTGCTGGTGTGGTAAATGGAGAGGTCGCATGTGAGACCGAACTCGAGCATGATGATAACACCCTAGTCGTGCCCAAGCTATGATAAATGGTGGAATAATCATAATGTACTGCCAGAAACACTTGAAGTGGGCTGTACTCTGCTAGTTTACTTATATGGACATTGATCACAATGCATGATGGGTACACACCATGACACCATAGCACTATCATCATCATCCAGTCTTACGCCCAAGATTGAATAGAGATTTCCAGCCTGCTGTCAACGTGACACTGCATACACACAATACCCTTTTAAAATCATTTAGAAAGAATAAGACCATACAAGTGTTATAGTTTAGTGCCGGGTGGTTTTAGTTTAGGGTAATGATGCCCATGAAGTGGATTCAAGAGGAAATGTGTCATTTCCTACTTGTACACCTTACACCATGAGATCATGCTATTACAGATAAGCAAATGCATGGCGCATGATCTGGTAGCTAATTTGTTCCTGTTTCCCTTTCACATGATTCAGTAAACTGCAATTCAGCTAAATGCATATGACAAGATGCACATTCAGTACTTTTTTAATACAATTTGTCACAGAAGGAAATTCAGAGTGCTCATTATATATCTTGGGTAGTGAAGAGGACATACAATATTTGATAACTGAATGACATGTGCAGAAGGTCTTATGCATCTCTTTAGCTGATAAAAGTGAGATACTTAACCTGTGGGCATCAATATTTCTACAATCATTGACTGATAAAGGTACTTAGCTGGGTTGCTAAGCTTGATAAAAGTGAGATACTTAGCTGGGTTGTCCTTGATGATCAGGACTTGTCTCAAGCTATAGCAACCCAGCAGCTGCCTTCTCCCATCTTTAACCAATCATCATCAATAAGGTGTCTAGTATGCCTAAGACACAGTAACCAAGAAAAACCTGTGCAAACCCATGTAGCTGCAATTTCATCCCAATGTTTGAGGCAACACATACAAAGGTAGCAACAGATGTTCTGCTGCTCAAATGATATATATGTGGCAATTGAGCAAAATCAGAAAGCTGGGAACAGCCTTCATACTTCATGCCTTCAGGTTGCTAGTTAAACACTTGAAATGGATATAAGTATAACAACTTATTTTGAAGAAACAAGAAACATCTGAAAGAACATCTACAACACAGATAAGGTGGTGCTTGGTGCATGCTGAACAACTATATTTAAATAAAAACAGAGTTACTGGGAAACTCATTTACACCTAAAACAAATCGAATTTCTCCCCTTATTTCTTGCATTGTTTCTCATTTCACCTTAACTTGTGGCTCAAAATGCTACCAAAGAATGTGTTTCCTGCTTTCTCTTCACGTATGGCCTCCTGCTTTCATTTCTGATCTTGGTGACCATGAACAAAACTATTAAATATGTCCATGTGCAAGCATAGAAATGAAAAACCCTCGAGTACAAGCATAAAAACAAAAGCTATGCTTACACCTTAGCAGATATTCCCACGAAGAACAGATCATGGATTATGCACATAGCAGATGCGCCTGCTTAATTCCAATAAGGTTGAGGGGGAATTATCGTTCTCACAACGTGTCACTACTGAATCAACCTAAATACGGAAATATGAATCCAAGTAAAGAAAGCAGGGTATTATAATTTTTCACGGATGCTGAAAATGCTTCCAGGGCATGATTCACGAACAATTATGCCACATAAGAGCACATGCGCTACCATACAATTAATGAACACTGATAAGAAAACTGTTTCTAAAAGCCTCTTAAATAACTGTAAGAGTGTCCAATATGGCAATATGACAAGATTTCTTCCAAGAAACATATTTTAGATAGAAAGAATATCAGATGCTTGCATTATTCTAACTTGTGGTTGATTACAAGATCCAAAGTGGTTTTTTTTCTTTTTGGTTTCAATAATCCAAGGTATACTGTCAAGCCAAAGTTTCATCTTTTTTGTATGAAAAGAAGCAAAAACTGAAACATTGTCATAACTGATTCACATTATATTAAAGAGGAAGAACATTGTCAATTAGTTAAAATTGCAGACTAGAGAGAAAGAGATTTTCCTTTTATTACTGCTAATTCTTACTATTGTGATTTCAGACGTTGACAATAATACATGGAATGGACTGAGATTATCCATCACCAAAGAACTTGCCAGCAATCGGCGAATTAAAAGGTGAAACCCATCACGTTCGCCACCCGCTACTTACAAAGAAGACACGGATCCATTGCAAAATACGCAGCAGTCGGACAGTATGTGCGCAATGATGCTTCCCTTCTCAACCTGTATCTTCCTGCTCTGCCTGTTCCAAAGGTGAACAGCAAAGCTACCCTCCTGAATCCTCCTCAGCTTTTCAGACAACCACCTCAGATTCGTCTCCGACCGCGGGCCACGAAACAAACCCCTTATCCTACTCCAATCCACCGGATAGAACGCCGAAGGCGGCAGCACCGTGAACTCAAACCCAGGCCTTCCAGTCACCCGCTCCACCACCCTCGAAACAAGGTAAGGGCCGTTGTGCCCGAGGGGGGAGGGGAGGGGAGCAAGCCGGCGACGGGGCCGCAGGGGGGAGGGGAGTAGGCCGGCGGGGGAGGGGAGCAGGCCGGTGACGGAGGGGGAAGGGAGAGAGAGAGAGAGAGAGAGAGAGAGAGAGAGAGAGAGGTACCTGCGGAGGGCGACGACGGCAGGGCGAGCGGCGACGGCGACTCGACGCGAGCGGCGCGGCGACGGGCTCCGGCGGTGGGGGGCTCGGGCGGGAGGCAGCACGGGGAGGGGGGCTCCGGCGGAGGAGGGGGGCTCGGGCGGGAGGGCTCGGGCGGAGGGGGGGCTCCGGCGGAGGGGGCTCGGGCGGGAGCGGGGAGGGGGGCTAGGGCGGAGAGGGGGCCGCAGGGGAAGGGGGCTCGGGAGGGGGGGCTCGGGCGGGAGGGGGGGGGCTCGGGCGGGAGGGCTCGGGCGGGCGGGGGTCGTAGTAGGAAGTATAACGGCATCAGCGACCGACTGGAGACCGAAGTTATTTCGGTCGCAATAATAGCGACCGATTGGCGACCGATATACATGCGGTCGCTGAAACGGTCTCGGTTATGCGACCGATTATTTCGGTCTCCGAATTGGTCTCTATTTGGGACCGACTAGCGACCGATTAAATCGGTCGCTAATTCGGTCGCTATAGCCACTTTTTCTTGTAGTGAGGCGTTACCAGGGTACACGGCTTGAATTACATATGGTCCTTCCCAATTGGGTTGGAGCTTAGAACGCGGACCTCCATGTTTGACAAAAATTCTTTTTACGACCATCTCACCGACTTTGAATTTTCTCTCAACGACTTTCTTTTGGTAAAAGCGAGCGAGTCTATTTTGATACACACGCGCGTGTTCGACAGCGGCCAGCCTCTTCTCATCTAAGAGTTCCAACTGGGCGAGGAGTGAATTACGACGATTGTAACGACCCGAGAATCCGATTACCGGGAAGGCCCGATAACCCGAGACTCGCACCGCCACCCACGAGCCCGAAGACTCGGAAGGGTTAAAAGGATGGTGTGGAAACTACACAAGCATCACAAATAATTGCAGAAATTAAACAGTTATGATATTAAGCAGGAAATGAATTAACATTTTACATGGTCCACAATAAAATAACAACAACAGCAACAGTAGTCCACGACTAGTACAGTGACAAGAAAGAAAAGTACAGCTACACGGGGCATCCCCCGGCTCTGACCTCTGGCACTACCTCTGGGCACCCGCACCACGCTTCCGCTGCGCTCCTGACACGCTCCCCGAAGGTGGCGCCTCACCTGAAACACGGTGAAAACACGCAGGGAATGAGTCTCGGAACAAGACTCAGTAGGGATCACTCGAACCCTACCTCGAAAAACGAGAAACCACTACTCTAGCGGTAGAAAGGTACCTCGGAAAGGAAAGCCCTGTACTCTACAGAACTAGACCCTAACGGCACGCAAACCGACACACGTGCCACGGTACGAGAAGACCGAAACTCAACGGTCGAACCGTCAAAACCCGAAGGTCGGAAACACACGACTGACAGTCTGACACTCCGTACTCAACAGGAGTACCACCCACTAGAAGCACAGCCGGTAGCGTCCCCTGACGTCTTACACCGCACCGCAGGTGAACCGCCTGACATGGTAGGTCCTACCCGAGGCGCAAACACCGTACAAGTAACTACAACAAGTGACTAGCTGGGGTCACGCCCGTCGACGTGGGTCCAACCGCCCCCAACCACGTGTGCACACACAGACCGCGCGTCCCTGGTCTGGCCCTCTGACCGGTTTTCCCCTCAGCCGGACTCTGGCTGCAAGACGTGGGGCCCAACGGTAACCGGTCCACAAACCGTCTCTAAAGGTCAGCCCGTACACCACTCCCTGGTGCGACTAGCACACGCGTACTAGTAGGCTACGACTAGTGGAGGGTCACAGAAGGAGTAGACTCTCAAGTCTCGGAAAACAACGGTGCAACTGCAGGTACGAGGAACGCTCCTTGTACCAACACCGACGCACGGTGACCAGCTGACAACAACATCTCCCGGTACACTCTGTACGACGAGAGACACACCGACGCAACCCGTACCCTTGAACGGTCCACACTGGGCCGCTCAGGGATGTGCGGTCACACAGGGACCGCACAAGGATTAGAACGGTCATATCAGGACCGTTCCACCCAGGGTCCAAACGACGGATAAACGGCCAACACAGGACCGTTCAAACAGATGTGCGGCCAACTCTTGACCGCACGTGGGTGAGGAACGGTCACCTACTGGCCGCTCGTCTCCCAACGGTAAAAAGCCTGGACGGTTAGTCCTTAGCCGCACTTGGGGAAGGGCGGCTACGGCTTAGCCGTTCAGGTGTTGTGCGGTCAGGGCCAGACCGCACATCCAACCATAGCGCTAGGGGATGTACGGCCAGCACCTGGCCGTGCAAGGGGTTATGCGGTCAGCTCCTGGCCGCACATCCCAGAGCACTGCACAACGGTCACAACCAACGGTCAAAACCCTTGGGGTTGGGCGGTAGCTGTGGGGCCGCACATTAGGATATGCGGTCCCACGATAGACCGCTCAAGCCCACTGCGCGCCAAGCCTCACCCAAAGCGCGCCGAGCCGATGAACGGTCCGAACGGAACCGCATAGGGGTTGTGCGGCCACTGGTTCGACCGCACATCGCTCACCGGCGAGAAAATGGCGAACCTCACCGGAATCGCCCAATCGGCCTCAAAACAAACCCCACGGAGGGGGAAATGGCGAGAGAAGAACCCCCAAGCCCCCTAGCATGCTCCTACGCCCTTAAACCGTGAAATCGGGGCTCAAAACGATGGATCGGACGAACTCACCCCGCGGCATGATCGACCCTTCCCGGCTCAAAATAAACCCCTCTCGACCTCGTCTCGAGCTGAAACTCACGGGGAAGGAAGACATGAGGCTAAGGAACGTCACCCTACCTCCGGTCCGCGACGAAACGCTCCGATCCGAGCTCGAAGTCGCGAAGAACGCCGCTAGAATCTCGCCTCTCCACGCCTCCCACGCTCGCCGTATGCCCGCACGATCGCCACCACGTCACCCACGTCCTCGCGCCGTCGCACCGCCGCCGTCTGCAGCCGGAACGGGGGTCGGCACGGTCGAACGGGAGAGAAGGAGGGAGAGAGCCGGCCACGGTCGCGTGAGGGAGAGAGAGGAAGAAGAAGAAAAGAGAAAAGAAGAAAAAGAAAAGAAAAGAAAATGGGAATATATAGAAAATCCGATTTTTCGGAAAAATACCGAAAATTAGAAAAATACATTTCCGGAATCCTCGGAACGCACCGATCGCAACGGTACCACTCGTGCCTCGGGGAACTGCCCGGTTCGCCCGCAGCGAGCGTCCGAAGAAAAAGCCGAAACACACACCGGAAATCGGAAAACACGCGCGGAAAAAGCCACGGAACGCCTCCGGGCCTCCGAAACGACTCCGGATCGCGCCGATCCGAACACGAAAGATGTCCGAAACGAAATTTCGGACACAACGGAGCCGGACACTCCGAAAACTAGATCCGGGACCCATGAAGAAGGATCCGAAAGGTCCGGGATATTACAGCCCTCCCCCCTTAAGGAATTTCGTCCTCGAAATTGAGAACAACCCAAGGGGAAAGAAGAGGAAGACTCACTCAAACAGATACGGGAACTGCTGACGCATCTCGTCCTCACGTTCCCACGAAGCCTCACCACCAGAGTGTCGTTGCCACACGACCTTGACCAAGGGAATAACCTTGTTCCGCAGGCGCTGCTCTCGCCTATCCTCCACGCGGATCGGAAACTCTGGGAGAGAAAGATCTGGAGTCACCTCAGGCCAAACGGAAAACTCGAGCACATGAGAGTCATCGGGCATATACTTCCGCAACATAGAGACGTGGAACACGTCATGCACCGACGCCAACTCAGAGGGTAACTGCAACCGGTAAGCAACCTCACCGATGCGCTCCACAATCGCGAAAGGACCAATATAGCGGGGACTCAGCTTCCCACGCCGTCCAAAACGCATCACCCCCTTCATCGGAGAAACTCTCAAGAACACATGATCGCCCACGGCGAACTCGAGGGGCTGCCGCCTACGGTCAGCATAGCTCTTCTGCCGACTCTGGGCCGCCAACATGTTCTGACGAACCAGGTGCACAACATCCACACATTGCTGCACCAATTCCGGTCCCGTCAAAACACGCTCACCCACCTCAAACCAATCAAGTGGAGTCCGACAAGGACGCCCATACAATGCCTCATAAGGAGCCATGCCGATGCTCGAATGAAAGCTGTTGTTATAGGCAAACTCCACTAACGGTAGGTGATGAATCCAACTCCCCTGCCACTCCAGGCAGCAGGATCTCAGCATGTCCTCCAAAGTCTGAATGGTCCTCTCAGACTGACCATCTGACTGCGGATGATACGCCGAGCTAAATGCCAACTCCGTGCCAAGAGCTCGCTGGAAACTCCTCCAGAATCCAGAAGTGAAGCGCGGATCCCGATCCGACACGATCGAAATGGGAACCCCATGCAACGGCACGATCCGCTCCACATAAAGACGAGCCAACTTAGGCACGCTCCAGCTGACTTTGACCGGTAGCAACCGCGTCACCTTCGTCAGCCGATCCACCAGCAACCAAATACTGTCCTGCCCAGTCGGGGTTCTGGGCAACCCCACCACAAAATCCGTGGTCACATGGTCCCACTTCCAAGCAGGAACATCCAAGGGCTGGAGAGTACCGCCTGGTCGCTGATGCTCCGCCTTCACCTGCTGACAGATCAGGCACCTGGCCACAAATTCGGCAACATCTCTCTTCATGCCAGGCCACCAGAACTGCCTCCGCAAGTTCCGATACATCTTCGTCGCACCCGGGTGCACAGTGTACCTGCTCCCATGAGCCTCGCGTAACACCGCACGACGAACCTGCTCCTCCGCTGGGACGTACAGCCTGCCACGAAACCTCGCAGCACCGTCCTCGCCGAGCTCCACATCAGCCATCGCAAGAATCCGGGGCAACTCAGGGTCCGCATGCTGAGCCTCTGTCACCTGACGACGAATAGCAGGAGTGACAGTCAGACTCGCAAGCACTGCCAACCCTGGCTTCTGGGGAATCTTGAGCCTGAAAGATACTTCGGGCACCTGTTCCCAGAGCCTCCACTTCCTCAGCATCAAGGTACTGATCACGACCTTCCTACTCAAGGCATCGGCGACGACATTCATCCTGCCCGGCTGATAAGACAGGGTGAAGTCATAGTCCTTCATGAACTCCATCCAACGCCTCTGTCTGAGGTTCAGATCTCTCTGCGAGAACACATACCTCAAACTCTGATGGTCAGTGAACACCTCGAACTTCTCACCGTACAGATAATGCCTCCAGATCTTCAGCGCGAAGATCACTGCCGCCAACTCAAGGTCATGGGTAGGGTAGTTCTCCTCATGGGGCTTTAGCTGCCGAGATGCATAAGCCACCACTCTACCATGCTGCATCAGAACAGCACCCAATCCGACGCCGGAAGCATCTGTACACACCACAAAACCTCCCGATCCAGAAGGCAAAACCAACACCGGAGCCGAGGTGAGCAATCTCTTCAGTTCCCTAAAGCTCTGCTCACACTCCTCGGACCAGACGAAAGGCACATCCTTCCGCGTGAGCCTCGTCATCGGGGTCGCAATGCGGGAAAAATCCTGGATAAACCGGCGATAATAACCCGCAAGCCCCAAGAAACTCCGGATCTCCGTCACCGACCTCGGCCTCGGCCATTGCATCACAGCCTCGACCTTGGCGGGATCCACGGAAATACCATCACCAGAAATCACGTGCCCCAGAAAGTGCACCTCGCTGAGCCAAAACTCGCACTTGCTGAGCTTCGCAAACAACTGGTGATCTCGCAACGTCTGCAGCACCACACCCAAATGGTACGCATGCTCCTCAGCAGACCGCGAATAAACAAGGATGTCATCCACGAAAATGACCACGAACTGGTCCAAATACGGGTGGAACACCCTCTGCATCAAGTCCATGAAGGCTGCTGGGGCATTGGTGAGCCCAAACGGCATCACCAGAAACTCATAATGCCCGTACCTCGTACTGAACGCAGTCTTCTCCACATCGGACTCGCGAATTCTCAGCTGATAGTAACCGGACCGCAAATCAATCCGCGAGAACACTCGCGCAGACTGAAGCTGGTCGAACAAATCATCAATCCGCGGCAATGGATACTTGTTCTTAATGGTCACGTCATTCAGCTGCCGATAGTCAATGCATAGCCGCAGACTACCGTCCTTCTTCTTCACGAACAACACGGGCGCACCCCAAGGGGAAAAGCTCGGACGAATGTACCCCTTGGCCAACAGTTCCTGCAACTGCGCCCTCAACTCCCTCAACTCAGCGGGGGCCATACGGTAGGGAGCCTTCGCCAAAGGTCCCGTACCAGGTACAACCTCGATCACGAAATCGATCTCCCGCTGGGGAGGTAATCCAGGCAACTCCTCAGGAAAAACATCGGGAAACTCGCACACCACCGCAATGTCCTCGACATTCGGCTCCATCCGGTCAGACACAACCACTGACGCGAGAAAACCCTGGCAACCTGAATCAAGCAATCGACGGGCTCGAATAGCAGAGATAAGAAATCGAGAAGAGGCGGAACGGATACCTTGGAAATAGAAGGTCCTCTTGCTCGGATGTTGGAAGTAGACCCTCTTCATCCCACAATCCACCACCGCTCCATGAGTCTCGAGCCAATCCATGCCTAGAATCACGTCGTAATCCCGAAGCTGCAACGCATACAACCTGCCTGGCATACTCCGCCCATCGATCCACACCGGAACCTGGTCGAAGCAATACGGAGTGACCATAAAGTCACCCGAAGGCAACTCCACAGCCAAATCACAGGATAACTGGGTCACCGGCTCCTCGACGCTCGACGCGAAATCCTCCGAAATGAACGAATGAGACGCGCCAGAATCAAATAAAACCCGAGCCGCACAACCCAAAATCTGAACGGTACCTTCCACGAGCTGCGACGCCACTGCCTCTGCCCTGGTCAAGTGCGTGATCTGGCCACGAGCTCTCTGCCTGCCTCCCACACTAGCTGACCTGGGTAGCGGCGGATACTGTCCCTGCTGCTGCTGCTGCTGGGAAACCTGCTGCTGCGGCGGCCTCTGAGGACAGTCACGCGCCATGTGCCCTGGCTGGTCACACCGAAAACAGATGATCGGCGCCGTGCACTGCCTGCCTGGGTGGGTCCCACTACACCGTGGACAAGGTCCTCGCGATCCACCCACCGATCCCTGTCGCTGCAAAGGAAACGGCTGCTGCACACTGCCCGATGAAGCCTGCCCCTGATCTCTGGACTTCTTCTTGCCGAACCCCTTCTTGAAGAACTTTTTGACCTTCGTGCCAAAGGACGCAGATCCTGTCACCGAAGCTGCCGATGCCGGTACTCCTGAACCACCCGACGCAGACTGAAAGAAACCCTGCTGCTGAGTAGCCGACTGCTGGCTGCGACCTGACACAGACTGCCCCTGGCTGATCGGTCCTCGAGTCCTCTGCATATCCATCTCCAAGGAAATCGCAACACGAGACGCCGTCTCGAGATCAGTGGCCCCATTCGCGATCAGATGGTGCCTCAGCTCCAGCCTCAAGCCCTGCACAAACTGCGTCGTCCTCACCCTCTCATGCTCCATGATATGAGGTGCGTACCGACCCAGCTCGACAAATCGGGCCCTGTACTGCAACACGGACATGTCACCCTGCACCAGCTCCAGAAACTCCCGCATCCGCTGCGTAGCAACAATATCTGGACAGTACGTACGCTCGAAAGCACTGACAAAGTCATCCCACTCGATCTGCTCAAGCGGACGAAGCTGAAAGGACGTCTTCCACTCGGAAGACCACCACCTCCGAGCCGTACCCTGCAACTGGTTGTAGGCCAACACCACTCTGTCCTCGACAGCACTCTTCGCAGAACTGAACACCCGCTCCATCTCATCAAGCCAATCACGAGCCGCATCAGGGTCTGCCTGGCCGCTAAAGTAAGGTGGATGAAACTGCATGAAATCCCTCACTGCTCGGCCTGGCCCACCCCTGACTGACGAGCCCTCACCGGCCTCTCCGCCGAACTGCTGAGCCATGAGATGGTACATGCCACGGAGAAAACCCTCGGCCCCCGGAGCCCTCGCAGCATCCGCGGCCTCGGTAGCTCCCGGAACTCTGCTATGCTCCTCCTGGTCCCTCTGGACCCCCTGCTGGATCTCCTGGCCTCCAGCCGACTGCCCCTGCTGAGAGCGAGAACTCCTCCTCGGCGCCATCCTCGCTCCTTAAGCACAAGACAGAAAACTCAGAAACGGAAGGTCAGAATAAAACACGCGGTGCCCAATGCCAGCGTCATCTGTACATCATCGTTGTGGACTAGTGGACCACTACAATTACCTATGATTCTCATGTAATTCCACAACCGCGCTCTGATACCAGCTGTAACGACCCGAGAATCCGATTACCGGGAAGGCCCGATAACCCGAGACTCGCACCGCCACCCACGAGCCCGAAGACTCGGAAGGGTTAAAAGGATGGTGTGGAAACTACACAAGCATCACAAATAATTGCAGAAATTAAACAGTTATGATATTAAGCAGGAAATGAATTAACATTTTACATGGTCCACAATAAAATAACAACAACAGCAACAGTAGTCCACGACTAGTACAGTGACAAGAAAGAAAAGTACAGCTACACGGGGCATCCCCCGGCTCTGACCTCTGGCACTACCTCTGGGCACCCGCACCACGCTTCCGCTGCGCTCCTGACACGCTCCCCGAAGGTGGCGCCTCACCTGAAACACGGTGAAAACACGCAGGGAATGAGTCTCGGAACAAGACTCAGTAGGGATCACTCGAACCCTACCTCGAAAAACGAGAAACCACTACTCTAGCGGTAGAAAGGTACCTCGGAAAGGAAAGCCCTGTACTCTACAGAACTAGACCCTAACGGCACGCAAACCGACACACGTGCCACGGTACGAGAAGACCGAAACTCAACGGTCGAACCGTCAAAACCCGAAGGTCGGAAACACACGACTGACAGTCTGACACTCCGTACTCAACAGGAGTACCACCCACTAGAAGCACAGCCGGTAGCGTCCCCTGACGTCTTACACCGCACCGCAGGTGAACCGCCTGACATGGTAGGTCCTACCCGAGGCGCAAACACCGTACAAGTAACTACAACAAGTGACTAGCTGGGGTCACGCCCGTCGACGTGGGTCCAACCGCCCCCAACCACGTGTGCACACACAGACCGCGCGTCCCTGGTCTGGCCCTCTGACCGGTTTTCCCCTCAGCCGGACTCTGGCTGCAAGACGTGGGGCCCAACGGTAACCGGTCCACAAACCGTCTCTAAAGGTCAGCCCGTACACCACTCCCTGGTGCGACTAGCACACGCGTACTAGTAGGCTACGACTAGTGGAGGGTCACAGAAGGAGTAGACTCTCAAGTCTCGGAAAACAACGGTGCAACTGCAGGTACGAGGAACGCTCCTTGTACCAACACCGACGCACGGTGACCAGCTGACAACAACATCTCCCGGTACACTCTGTACGACGAGAGACACACCGACGCAACCCGTACCCTTGAACGGTCCACACTGGGCCGCTCAGGGATGTGCGGTCACACAGGGACCGCACAAGGATTAGAACGGTCATATCAGGACCGTTCCACCCAGGGTCCAAACGACGGATAAACGGCCAACACAGGACCGTTCAAACAGATGTGCGGCCAACTCTTGACCGCACGTGGGTGAGGAACGGTCACCTCCTGGCCGCTCGTCTCCCAACGGTAAAAAGCCTGGACGGTTAGTCCTTAGCCGCACTTGGGGAAGGGCGGCTACGGCTTAGCCGTTCAGGTGTTGTGCGGTCAGGGCCAGACCGCACATCCAACCATAGCGCTAGGGGATGTACGGCCAGCACCTGGCCGTGCAAGGGGTTATGCGGTCAGCTCCTGGCCGCACATCCCAGAGCACTGCACAACGGTCACAACCAACGGTCAAAACCCTTGGGGTTGGGCGGTAGCTGTGGGGCCGCACATTAGGATATGCGGTCCCACGATAGACCGCTCAAGCCCACTGCGCGCCAAGCCTCACCCAAAGCGCGCCGAGCCGATGAACGGTCCGAACGGAACCGCATAGGGGTTGTGCGGCCACTGGTTCGACCGCACATCGCTCACCGGCGAGAAAATGGCGAACCTCACCGGAATCGCCCAATCGGCCTCAAAACAAACCCCACGGAGGGGGAAATGGCGAGAGAAGAACCCCCAAGCCCCCTAGCATGCTCCTACGCCCTTAAACCGTGAAATCGGGGCTCAAAACGATGGATCGGACGAACTCACCCCGCGGCATGATCGACCCTTCCCGGCTCAAAATAAACCCCTCTCGACCTCGTCTCGAGCTGAAACTCACGGGGAAGGAAGACATGAGGCTAAGGAACGTCACCCTACCTCCGGTCCGCGACGAAACGCTCCGATCCGAGCTCGAAGTCGCGAAGAACGCCGCTAGAATCTCGCCTCTCCACGCCTCCCACGCTCGCCGTATGCCCGCACGATCGCCACCACGTCACCCACGTCCTCGCGCCGTCGCACCGCCGCAGTCTGCAGCCGGAACGGGGGTCGGCACGGTCGAACGGGAGAGAAGGAGGGAAAGAGCCGGCCACGGTCGCGTGAGGGAGAGAGAGGAAGAAGAAGAAAAGAGAAAAGAAGAAAAAGAAAAGAAAAGAAAATGGGAATATATAGAAAATCCGATTTTTCGGAAAAATACCGAAAATTAGAAAAATACATTTCCGGAATCCTCGGAACGCACCGATCGCAACGGTACCACTCGTGCCTCGGGGAACTGCCCGGTTCGCCCGCAGCGAGCGTCCGAAGAAAAAGCCGAAACACACACCGGAAATCGGAAAACACGCGCGGAAAAAGCCACGGAACGCCTCCGGGCCTCCGAAACGACTCCGGATCGCGCCGATCCGAACACGAAAGATGTCCGAAACGAAATTTCGGACACAACGGAGCCGGACACTCCGAAACTAGATCCGGGACCCATGAAGAAGGATCCGAAAGGTCCGTGATATTACAACGATCGTCGAGGGGGAATTCCTTGTCCAATTGTACCCTTAGAGAAGGGATCAGAGTCTCGTACGGGACTACCACTTCCATACCATAAGTAAGGGCAAATGGAGTCTGCCCGGTGGGGGTACGGATTGAAGTGCGATAGGCCCATAGGGCTTCGCTAAGTTTTTCTGGCCAATCTGAAAACTTACTAGACTCGCAGATTTTTTTGATGATTTTGAGCAATGTTTTACTGGTGGCCTCCGCTTGGCCGTTACCTTGCGGGTAATAAGGCGATGAATGATGCAATGCAATTGCGTACCTTTTGCAGAGGTCGCATAGGTCCTGAGAAATGAACTGTGGCCCATTGTCGGTGACGATTGTGCTTGGGACGCCGAATCTGGCAAGGATGTTCTTCATGATGAACTTGCAGACTGTTGACGCCTTGATTTCCGCGTAAGCTTCGGCTTCGACCCATTTGGTGAAATATTCCGTCGCAGTAAGGATGAAAGATTTCTACTTGGTGAGGGAATTGGGATCTCCTAGGGGACCAATGATGTCGAATGCCCACATGGAGAAAGGCCACGGGGAGGATATTGGATGAAGTGAGGAAGATGGTGAATGGATTTTATCGGCGTGAAGTTGACACTTGACACACCTACGAACATAGACAGCACAATCCTCTTCCATAGTGGGCCAGTAAAAGCCTTGGCGAATGATCTTCTTGGCGAGCATCTGACTATTCACGTGGCCACCGCACACACCCGAGTGCGTCTCCTCTACACATTTTCAAACCTCATCGTCACCAAGACATCTTAACAGAATACCAGTAAGGCTCCTCCTATAGAGTAGACCTCCAACCAATGTGTATTTTTGAGCCACCCTTCTTATGGTTTTCTTGTCCTCTGTGGTGGCCCCTTCAGGATAAGACTGATCTTGGCAGTATTTGACGATTTCATAGAACCATGGTTTCTCTTCATCAGCCAGTTCTTCTTCGGCCTCTGCCAACATGATTTCCCTCTTCTCAAGGATATCTTCCTGTAGGATCTTCCTTGCTATCATGTCTTTGATATTTACGTAGGAAGCATCATCGATTGCAGGGGCGTGAAGTTTGTAGATGGAAATGGACTCAAACCATCTTCCTAGAGGGAACCTTATGGATGATGCCAACGAGGTGAGGGCATCGGCGAGAATATTCTGATGACGAGGGACATGAACAAAGATCAATTTGGTGAACAGTTTGGCAAAGGCAGCAGTGAGTTCTTGGTATGGATTGAGTTTGGGATCGCGAGTGCGATATTTAGTGAGCACCTGGCGAAGGATGAGTTGACTATCACCTACGACTCGCAACTCAGTGATACGAAAAGAATGAGCGAGTTCTAGGCCAGCTAGAAGAGCTTCATGTTCGGCTATATTGTTGGTAACTGGAAATTTGAGCTGGTATGCCAATGGGAATGTGAGGCCTTCAGGCGACAGGAGGGCGACGCCGATTCCTCTCCCTTGAGAATTCAGAGCTCCATCAAAATATAGCGTCCACATTGGCTCATCTGATTGGTTGACGGACATTAGTTCCTCATCTGGAAACTCTGATTGGACGGGATCGAACTTGGGAAGAGGATGGTGAGCGAGATGCTCGGCTATGGCATAGCCTTTAATCGCCTTTTGCCGGATGTAGGTGATGTCGAACTGAGAGAGAAAACTTTGCCAGCGTGCTAGCCTATCCGTAAGGACGGATTTCTCCAGAAGGAATTTGATAGGATTCATTCGAGCAATCAAGTGGACCTCATGAGCCAAGAAATAGTGCTTCAATTTCTGCACTACCCAAACGAGGGCAGCACAGGTTTTCTCCATGACGGTGTACTTCAGCTCACAGGGATTGAGAAGTTTAGACAAGTAATAGGTTGCCCGTTCTTTACCTTCTTCATCAGCTTGTGCGAGGACGGCTCCCACGGAGTTATCCAAGACTGAGACGTAAATGATCAGAGGTTTTCCTGGTTTGGGTGGAATGAGAACGGGTGGACTAGCCAGATATTCCTTCAACCCTTCAAAAGCTTTCTGACATTTAGAATTCCAGTGGAATTCTACTCCTGGCTTGGTCAACTCGTAGAGAGGTCTACACCTTTGTGAATGTTGGGACACTAACCGACGAATAAACTTCAACCTCCCGATTAAACCTCGGACTTCCCTCAAATTCTTGGGAGACGGCATATCCATGATAGCCTTGGCTTTGTCAGGATCTATCTCGATCCCTCTTTTACTCACAATGAAACCCAGCAATTTACCCCACGACACACCAAACACACACTTCTTCGGGTTCATTTTCAATTGGAACTCCCTTGACCTCTGTAAGACCTTAGCCAAAACTTCTGGATGTTCCATCCTGGTCCTTGATTTCACCAACAAGTCATCCACATACACTTCCAGGTATATGTGCATCATGTCATGAAATATGGCCATCATCGCTCTTTGGTAAGTAGCTCCAGCATTCTTCAACCCAAACGGCATGACCACGTAATAATATGTTCCCCAAGGGGTAGTGAATGACGTCTTCTCCTGATCCTCTTCTGTCAAACGAATTTGATTATATCCTGAAAATCCATCCATGAATGAGAGGGTCTCATAACCTACCATGTTATCGATCAACACATCAATGTGAGGCAAGGGAAAATCATCCTTTGGACACGCGCGGTTAAGGTCCTGGAAGTCGATGCAAATCCTGACTTTCCCATCTTTCTTCATGACCGGGACAATGTTCGCCACCCATTGAGGATAAAGAACTACTCTAATGAACCTGGCTTTATGGAGCTTATCGACCTCCTCTTTCATTTTCAAAGCCATTTGAGGGTGGAAACGCCTTAACCTTTGTTTTACCGAGACGGACCCTGGTTTTAGGGTTAAACGGTGTTCGACTAGGGTTGAATCCAGTCCCAGCATATCCTCGTAGCTCCATGCAAACGTGTCCTTATATTCCTTGAGAACCTCAATTAATGCCTTTTCTTCAGAGGGTGGTAGATTGTCACTTATGAGGATGATCCTAGGGTCTTCCTCAGTTCCCAAGTTGACTTCTTTGGTGGATTCTTCTACGGTGGTTGACGGCTCGTCGAATCTCTTTATTCCACTAGCGTATGCGCCCGCCGCATCCTCATATTCTTTACCCTCATCGTCAGTGGGGCATTCTTCCTCCGTGATCTCGTAGACTCCATACCCTTCATCAAATGCACAGTCGCCCTCACATTCTATTTCCGGTAGTCGGATGTGATTTTCTAGCAACTAGGGGATAGCAAGAAGGGCCTGACACCTGGCGGCTAAATCCAGAAGGAATCGACGAGGGATCTGCCTACCCTTGGATTTCTTCCTAGGTACTACCCTTGGCCTATCATTCCTAGATTGACTGACAATATTTACAGAAGAAGAGGAAGACGAAGAGGATGGTGTAGAATGTACAGGAGAAGACCCCTCAGAGGGGGGGGGGTAGAAAAGGTCGCTCATCAGACCTTGGACGGGTGGTCCGCAGGGCGGGACGCACCCGTGGGAGATGTAAGAGGTTTCCTCAACGAAGATGTGTTGTTGAGGGGTTTGAAAATTGACGTTTTTTTTTATTTTCATTTTTGATGACAAAACAGTGAAAAGAGATCGGGGGAGAGAGAAAAGTGATTATGGCTAGAGGATTGGGAGGCTCGTAGAGCAGATCATGATTGAAAGCCTGGCGCGGGTTAAGAAGCCCGCGTAGGTATGTAAGCAGAGAAGGGGACCTGGGAAGATCATCGGACAATTGTCTGGCCCAGGAAGAAGATATCAGTAAAAGCTGAGATGAGTGGATGGAGAAGATGGCGGCTAATGAGCCGTCGACGGCAATGTTGAGGACGGATGATGATCCGTTGATGACAGGGTCCTTCTGGCGAGGACGAGGATAGTTTGGAACCTCGGCAAGAGTGGTAATATTCTCTGGTATTCCGGAGATCAATGGTGGTCCTTCAAGCTGCGGAGGCGAGAACATCCTTTCCAGCGCAACGGAAATGTCCCGTATGTCGAACCATTTGTTCCACTCGCATTCCGGATCTTTGATCTTGCCTCTTTTGGTGATCCTCGGACATTTTTTAGCCAAATATACAGCATGTGATCCCCCATATGCTTCTCGTGGGTAATCTCCCATCTGAACAACGGGCCCTCTGTTGAAGTGGTTTGATAGAGTCCATGTGAGGGGCTTCCACTCCGCCTTGAACGGTCATTTGAAGCCTAGGCCAAACCTGCGGTTCGGCCTAATTTCCTTTGGCGGTTTGAGCCTACCCTGTAACTGTGCTTCCAGACCTTTACCCTGTTGATAGCCGATGTTCCTCATAATCTCTCAACCTTTGGAGTGAAAAGGGAGACATGATGTTGCGGTTGCCCTGACCGGCTCCTTTGGTGCTAGTGGAACGTGAGATGAATCACGTACGTCCAGTAGTGACAATATGGGCCGATGAGACGGCCAAACAGAGGGCAGAGAGGTGTTGATAGCATCCACTGTGTGAAGGACAGGTGTACTGACCACTTTAATAATCCTCCCATTGTAAGGAAACTTCAGGCACTGATGGTTGGTGGAAGGCACAGCGTCCATGGCTTCGATGTAAGGGCGACCCAGTATAGCCTTGAATGTGGGGTCCATGTCGAGGACATGGAATTCCGTGGGAATTGACATGGGACCTAGTTCTGCCTTCAGAATAATCATCCCCTGCGGCGGCCTTTTGCTATTGTCATAAGCCGTGACCGTGATCGAGGAAGGTCTTATTTGTTCCTCGTTGACCCCACACAACTGAAGGGTGTCCATGCAGATCACATTTATGGACGCACCCGTGTCCACAAGACACAGGTTTATGGATACCCCATTAATTTTTATCGAAATGCACAATGCATATTTCTGAGCCTCCTTGGGAGTGAGCTCGTAGTTGTGGAACATGATGGCCGGTTGTGTGTCTGTTGGGGTCAGGACAGTCGAAATCTTCTCCACGGGGAGGTCTTCATTAACCATGACTTTTTGAAGATATTCCATCAAGGCCGCCTGGTGGGATGTGGATCTTTGAAGTAGCTCCAGGATGGAGATCCGAACAGGTGTCTTGTCCAAGTGTTTCAATAGATCATACTGTGTTCCAGGGATAGCTCTTTCTGGTTGTTCTCCATCATCCTTTTCTGGCTGAGATTGCTCAGGATTCTGACTGTTGTGGAGGAAAACCCTGTGGAAAATCCTTCCACTCCGGAGCACCATTGCCTGCGGCTTTTGTACCTCTGTGGGGGTAGCAGTGGGTTTTAACAGGGATTTGAGGGGGAGTGGTGGAGGAATGGTTGATGAAGCAGGGGTGATGACGGGAGCAGGGCTTCTGATGAGGGGTTTGTTAGGTGGAGGCATGGTGGAGGTAGAGGGGATATCACACGGATTATGAAGGATAAGGGGTCTGGAAGGTGGAGGTGGAGGCGAAGTAGATGTGGGTAGGGCTTGAAGCGGGCAATGATTTTGAGGTGGGTGATGGGTAATGAGTGGTTTTGAAGGCATTAGTGGTGATATGGTGGAGAAAGACGGGGTTATGTATGGTTGACGGATGATAAGGGGTTTAGAAGGCGTAGGGGTAAATGTGGTAGAGGTGGATGGTAAAGTGGGGGAGTGAGAGAAGATGAGAGGGTGTGAAGGCGTAGTGGAGAGTGTCGGTTGATAGGAGATCGGGGTGCGGATGAGAGGGCGTAATGGTAGTGAAAATGGTGAAGGCGATACTGAAGCGGGTTGATGAGAGAGAGGTGCTACCCGGGCAAGGCAAGGGTGTTGCGTGATGATAGGATTGGTGGTAGAAAGAATGGAGGTACTTTCCGGGTGCCACACCTGCTCTCTCCCGACTTCCGGGAAGGAGGAGATGGGGTTAACCTGATGATTGGGCTGTTGGTGCTCCGGTAATGGATTCTGGATTATTCCCATGTTGGGCTGTTGTTGTGGGGCCTGCTGAGGCTACTGTTGTTGTTGTGGTTGCTGCTGTTGCTGCTGTTGTAACTGTTGCTGTTGTAACTGCTGTTGTGACCTATGAGGAGGTCTCCTAGCCTTGAGAGCGGCGACGTATCGTCTCATTTCATCCCAATCTATTTGATGTTCATCATTCATATCGTGAATGTAATCTTTGAAATGGAAGCAGTAATCTACTGTGTGTCCTAGCTGCCTGTGGTAGACGCAGTATTTGGAGGTATCAACATTCGGGGGCCACACGGGCCTTTCCCTGGCTAGCACAAGTATGTTTGAGGCCATGAGGGCGTTGAAAATATCCGCCAGAGTTTCTGGCAACGGTGGATAGTAGGCTCTCTTGGGACCGATCGGCCTCCTTTGTTGCTGTTGGGGACCATAATTCCCCGGGGGTGGAACTTGGTTGTACTGAAGTGGTGGTTGTTGTTGCTGAGGTTGTGGTTGTTGTTGCTGAGGTTGACGTAATGGAGGCATATTATCCTGGGGTGGATTATTTTGGGGTGGAGGACGAAGAGGGAAAGGACCTGGTTGGAGGGGAAGTCGGGGTATTTGTGGAGGCATTGGGTTGGCTGCATAGTTGGCATTGTTGACCGCACCCACTTGCTCATTTGTCACGACCCCTTCTGTGGCTCCGTCCGGGACACCAGCGCCTGTCTTTCTGACCACTTTGGGCTTTGGCGACTCAAACATGTTCATAATGGGGGAGTCTTTTAACTGAGTTTGGATGTACCGGGCCCTTTCATAGAGTTCCTCCATTGTAGTAAGTTTATTCATGGCCAGGATGTGTCTGAATTGTGGGGTTGCATTAGACACAATCATCTTCACTTGTTCGGGCTCGGAGAGGGTATCCCTTATTCTTTCCGCCAGAGACCTCCATCTATCAGCATAGCGGACAAAATCCTCGTCGGGCTTCATCTTTTCGGCCACTAGGTCGGTAATGGAGAGTGAGGGAACGACCCTATCCCTATATTTCTGCAGGAACCTTCTCTGCACTACTTCAAAATTCTCGGCCTCGCGGGGCTCCAAAGAATAGAACCACTCTAGCGCAGGACCATCCAATGATCTCCGAAAGAGGTATGCCAGGGACCTCTGATCGTTTTGCCAATAGGATGACTCATACATGAAATCCTTGAGGTGAATGAAGGGGTTGCCGGTACCATTGTATCTGCGGTACGTGGGTATTTCGGAGGGAGGAAGATGAATGACGGGAAGGATTGGCAAAGCAACCTCCGGGGTGGCTTTCACGTCCACAATTCTTCTCAGATTTTGAAACTGCTCGTCTATGCGATTGAATCTATTGAGGAGCGATTGGGCGAGCTCCTCTGGAGGTGAAGGTGGCACTTGCCACTGGGGGAGAAACTGTCTCCCGGAGACTTGAGGGGGGAATCCCGAATGAGAGGGAGCTGCCGGACCGCCAACAGTCGGCCCCGGCTGAAGCGGTATGTGGGGAACAACGGGAGTTTGAGATTGTGACGGGAACTGGAATGAGGGTGGTTGTTGACTCGCTTGTCCTTGAAGCGAGGGAGACTGGATGGCTTGCGCCAATGAAGGAGATGGAATGGCCTGCACGGACTCTTGGAGAGGTGCGATGGCCGGAGTTGATTCCTGGGGCGTGGGGGAAATAGATTTCCCCTTCAGAATGGCCTGGAAGGCCCGGAGCTGTTCAGAGGTAAGCTCCGTGTTGGCGAGGACGCCCAGTAAGGAAGAGATATCCTGTGGTGGGGACGTGTCCCCGGCAATAACCTGCACCTCATGCGAGGGCTCATGAGAAGGACCCGAGTCCATAGCATAGACTCGCGGGTCGGCTGACAAACCACGACTAGGGTGGTTCTCCTCAAAAGACTCGTGAGCCATGCTCACAGTTTTCCCAGAATGCAAAAACATACAATAGCAAGCAGGTAGCAGAGATTATCAAACAAGTGGATGCCTTTACACCTTTTTTTGTGTTTTGATTTTGATGATTTTTTTTTATGTTTTTAGCGAGATCCGAAGTTCACACAAAATAGGGACCCTAGTTTATTTTTGTTTCACCGCCGTGTCAGCTAGGGTCTCTCGTCTCACCACGAATGGGATGACTAACTGCGGGGAACTTCAGTGGTACAACCAGCCCAGTGAACGAAGAGGAGATTCTTCGATGTCGGGGACTTACGAAGGTCCCAGTGGAGGAGATTTCAGTCCGTTGAGAGGAATTCTCAAACGGAGAGTCCTTCCTTCACCGGGAAAGGGTGATCCTTAGAAAAAATGAAAAAGGATATAAAAGAGGGATGGATGTATGCAATGGAATGCTGACAGAGATATAGAGTAAGAAAACAACAGAAATAACAAACATATAATAAACACCCAACCAATAACAACTAACAATGCTGCCGTGAGCACAACGGGGGCGCGCGAGGGCGCCAAGGTGGAGGGGCACGGACGGTGCCGAACTTGCAAGGGTAGCCAAAAGGAAGCAGTAGTCGTCCCACCGTGATCGCCAATCTGTGAGCGACGTCACGCGGTTCGAGGAGCGAAGAAGACGCGGAGCGCGCGGGCTCCTCTTTTGTTTGCTGCAACACAGAAATAAGAGAAAAGAGAAGGGGCCACCACGGGAGATTGCTCCGGCGGGGCGAGCGGGACAAATGCAATATAGCAAGATATGGGGGTTAAACGGCCATAGCGGGAAGTGACTCGCCGCGGTCTCGGGGGGACGGGAATGGTGCAGAAATCAAACAGCAAGAATTGAAACGGCCATTGCGGGAAGTGACTCGCCGCGGCCTCGAGAGTATAGCAGATATGACAGCAATTCAAGATAATACAAGAGAAATGACAGAATTCAAACGGCCATTACGGGAAGTGACTCGCCGCGGTCTCGAGGATATGAGCAGATAAGAATATAACAAAATATAAAGAGAATATAAGAACGGGAATTTAAACGGCCATTGGGGAAGTGACTCGCCGCGGCCTCGAGAATATAACAGAATATAAAGAGAATATAAGAACGTGAATTTAAACAGCCATTGGGGAAGTGACTCGCCGCGGCCTCGAGAATATAACAGAATATGAAGAGAATATAAGAACGGGAATTTAAACGGCCATTGGGGAAGTGACTCGCCGCGGCCTCGAGAATATAACAGAATATAAAGAGAAAATAGAATGTAAAGAGAATATAAGAACGGGAATTTAAACGGCCATTGGGGAAGTGACTCGCCGCGGCCTCGAGAATATGATGTGATCGCCAGGGGCCAAAGACCCCAAAATAAGGAAATGATCGCGCCTACCTCAAGAGCGGGAGACGGTGGGTTGCTTCTTCCTCTCCTTCCGGTCGGTTGACGGAGAGGGCTTTCCTCGGTTACCCTTGCAAAATAGTAGACAATAAACGAACGGAATTAGAAAATGGCAGTGTAGTAACAATTCCTTGCAATAAAAGTAACGAGATCGTGACCTGACACACACCTGGTTGGTGTGGTTTTAAACCCCTCTCGGACTCGAGTAGGAGGAAAATGCGATGATGAATGCAAGAAGTATGCAAGAGACGACGCCCTTATGTAGGGAGATAGAGGATGCAGTATGATGAATGTAAAGAACTATGGAGAAAAAGGGGGGGAAAAGGCTTATTGGATGAGCCGAGGGTGAGATCCGGCGGAGCTCCGGCAGCGTAGGGACGACGTGGAAGCGCGGTGGATGAAGATAGCCTTCCTCTCGCGAGCCTGGACACCCAAGAAGCCGGTAGAACCTCCTCCTACAAAAGAACCAACGGGTTAGAAATAGCTCCTGTAGCCTCTGGGCTCCGGCAGCCTATCGGATCGCTGCTTGGCTCCCCCAGAACTGAGGGGGTGGGCCTCCATTTATAGGGCTCCGGAGGGTGGAGGCGTCCAGGACCCTGGACAGCTCCATCAGGGCCGAACTAATATTTTATTCTATTTTTATTCATTTTTTTTGAATATTTTCGTGGAGGCGTACAGGGTCCCGGACGCCTCCACGACGCCCATCGACTTCCACCGAAAGCCGCACGCGGTTTGGCACAACGCGTGATTTTGTGAGCGGCGTCTCGTGATTCAGAAATGGGCGCGACCAGTTGGCTGGACGTCTCCATAATTTAGATTTTTTCATACACGACAAACCGTCAATCAGTGGGCGGCGCCCGTGAGGGAGTTGATGGAGGCGTCCAGGGTCCTGGACGCCTCCATAAATATATTATTTTTATTTTTTGTTTTGTCTTTTTATGTCAAAGCTGGCATTATATATTTTTTATTTTTGTTTTCATGGAGGCGTCCAGGGTCCTGGACGCCTCCATAAATTATTATTATTTGTATGTGTGTTTTTTTGGCATTTTGTATATATTAAAGTAATGGGGGCGTCCAGGGTCCTGGACGCCTCCATGAAGACCCCCCGGGTCCCCTAAAAAAGGCTTCGGCAGTCGCCCGCCAGACCATCTTCCTGGTTCTGGAACCTTCCGGTGCGTCCGATTGGTGTTGATGCCGTCCGAATGCCGCAACGAGACGGTTCCGGATGCCGAAAAAGGCAGAAGAATACCCAAGAAAAGGAAGCACTCAAGTGATTCAAAATACATAAGCCGTCGCGGGGCGTCGTATAGTAATATGAGACTTTCTCAGGAGACGTCAGGAATGGCGTGTCTACACCAGTTAGGTGCGAGCTTCCCTGCGGCTCCTCGCGGATCAGCCACGCTTGCTCGCCGTAGAACCAGATCTCCGGGGAAGAAGTGTCGCTCCTTAACCTGGGCGTTGTAGTACTGCGCCAGCTTTTGCTGATATGCCACGAGTCTTACTTGGGCATTGGTTCTTCCTTCTTCGAGCAAGTCCAGGTTTTCTCGCATTGCCTGGTTGTTCCTAGCCTCATCAAAGTGTCCCACTCGTAACGTGGGGTTAGAGATTTCCACCGGGACTACTGCCTCAGCTCTGTAGGCGAGATGAAAAGGCGTCTCCCCGGGGGCGGCTCTGGCGGTGGTCCGGTGAGCCCATAGGTTGCTGGGGATTGAATCAATCCATGCATCGCCTACTTGGTCCAGGGGAGTCTTGATGCCGTGGAGTAAAGTTCGGTTGGCGTTTTCCACCAACCCGTTGGTTTGGGGATGCCCCACCGAGGTATAGTGGTTCCAGATCCCCAACTCCGAGCACTTTTCCTGAAAGGCGGTGCTCGCGAACTGTCTGCCGTTGTCGGTAGTGAGAACTCTTGGGATCCCAAATCGGCAAATGATGTTCCGCAACATGAATTTCCAAGCTGCCTCCCTTGTTATCTTTCTCAATGGCTCGGCTTCGATCCACTTGGTCAAGTAGTCTATGGCGACGATAAGGAATTTCTTCCTCCCTTGTGCCTCAGGGAAGGGCCCTAGGATGTCGATCCCCCACCGAGCGAACGGACGAGGCTCCGTCAAGGCGTGGAGTTGTGTCACTGGCTGGTGGTGAAGGTGGGAATACTTCTGGCATTGAGGGCACCTTCGAACGTAGCTGAGGCAGTTTTGTTGCAGAGTGGGCCACCAATACCCTTGTCAGATCAGCGTCCTTGCGAGTGCTCGCTCTCCCACATGACTTCTGCAAAGTCCTTCATGGACATCTTGGATGGCCTGGTTGGCTTCTATGGGGAAGAGGCACTTGAGTAGAGGAGCTGAGAGGGACCGACGATATAGCCGTCCGTCAACCATGGTGAAGTGGGCCGCTCTCGCCCGAGTGCGCCGTGCTTTGATGTGATCGCTGAGGAGCTGTTGTCGAAGGAGGAAATTGAGTAGGGGGTCCATCCAAGATTGCTCATAGTCGATGGCGTTTACCTGGAGTGCTGGATCGTCGATGCTCGGTGCTGACAGTTCTTCTATCAGGACCAATCTCGAGTTGGAGACTGCCGTGGCGGACGCTAGGCGGGAGAGGGCGTCTGCTCGGATGTTCTCCTCGCGCGGGATGTGAACCACTTAAAAGCGGGCGAACTCCTCCGCCGCGGTCTTGGCCTTCTCTAAATATTTCATCATGGAGGGGTCCCTGGCCCCGAACTCTCCCCTGACTTGGTTGGTGATGAGCATGGAGTCGCTGTATGCTTGCACGCTCGAAGCCCCCAGGTGTTTCGCCATGCGTAACCCGGAGAGGAGCGCCTCGTACTTCACCACGTTATTCGTGGTCGGGAAGTTGAAGCGCAGGGCATACTGTAGCTCCACCCCTTCTGACAAGAGCAAGACCAGCCCCGCGCCGCTGCCCACGGCGCAGGATGATCCGTCGACGTATAGTTCCCATGTGGGTTCTGAGGACTCCTTGGGCCAATCTTCGGCGGGTAGGGTGCACTCGGCGATGAAATCCGCGAGCGCCTGGGCCTTGATCACTGTCCTTGGTCGGAACTTGATGTCAAATTCTCCCAACTCGATGGCCCATTTGACCAGTCTTCCGGACGCATCAGGGTTCTGAAGGATTTGCCAGAGGGGCTGATCGGTGAGGACGGCGATCGGATGGGCCAGGAAGTATGGCCGTAGCTTGCGAGCAGCTGTGATCAGGGCGAGGGCGAACTTCTCGGCCCGTGAATACAGAAATTTCGGTCCCTGTAGTGCTCGACTGACATAGTAGACGGACTTCATAACTCCCTTCTCCTCCCATGTAAGCACAGCACTCATGGTGCTGGGTGTTACAGAGAGATATAAGAGCAGCTGTTCTCCCCCTTGGGGTTTGGCAAGGACGGGAGGTGTCGTCAGGTAACGCTTCAGTTCTTCGAACGCCTGTTCGCATTCCTGGTCCCATTCGATCCACCCCTTCTTCTTTGGCGCCAGGTTATCTTGCTTGATCAGTCGGAAGAAGGGTAGACACCGTTCGACTGCTCGGGACAAGAACCGGGCCAGAGCGGCGACGCGCCCGGTGAGGCACTGTACGTCCCTCACCCGTCTTGGTCGCTCCATCTCCTATACTGCTATGATTTGATCGGGGTTGGCTTCGATTCCTCGGTGAGTAACGAGGAAGCCCAAGAACTTGCCTGACCGCACCCCGAATGCACATTTGGCAGGATTGAGTTTCATGTTGTACCTCTTGAGTGTGGTGAAGGTTTCCGCCAAGTCGCGAAAGTGCTTGGCTACTTGGAGGCTTTTCACGAGCATGTCGTCGATGTAGACTTCCATGTTGCGGCCGATCTGCGAGTCAAACATATGGTTGAGTAGGCGTTGATACATAGCTCCCGCGTTTTTTAACCCGAACGGCATGCGGGTGTAGCAGTATACGCCGTGGTCGGTGATGAACGCGGTTTTATCTTGGTTGGGCTGATGCATGCTGATCTGATGATACCCAGAATATGCGTCAAGGAAGCTCAACATCTTGTGCCCGGCCGTGGCGTCGACTAGCTGGTCGATCCGTGGCATAGGGAAGCTGTCCTTGGGCATGGCTTTGTTGAGGTCGGTGTAGTCCACACACATCCGCCACTTCCCATTGCTCTTGAGAACTAGGACTACGTTGGCTACCCATTCTGGATATTAGGTGGGCCGGAGCAGCCTTGATCGTAATTTTTCTCCCACTTGCTGCCAGATGATGGCTTGTTGCTCGGGGTTGCACCGCCTTCAGCGTTGCTGTACCGGGCGGTAGTTGGGATCTAACCTTAGTTGGTGTGTGATGACCTCCGGGGGGATTCCGGGGAGCTCGTCCTCGGACCAAGCGAACACGTCTTGATTGGCCGCGAGGAAGCTCACGTACGCTTGCTTGTCGTGCTCGAGTAAGGTAGCACCAATCTTCAGTGATCTGCTCGGGTCGTCCCTGATCTGGATGAGATATAATTCCTTGGCCAGAGCGCTCGTGCTCGGGCCCGGATCTTCGGTCCTCGCTTTCTTCTCTGGAGGTGTTTCTTCGAGGTGTCGGTCGCGGGTGGAGATAAGGTAGCACCTCCTAGACTCCCGCTGATCGCCCCGGACTTCCCCTACCCCGTGAGGGGTGGGGAACTTAAGCTTTTGGTGGTAGGAGGAAGGGACGCCTCGGAGCGTGCCGAGGATTCCTCGGCCGATGATGGCATTATACCCTGTCATCGCACGGACCACAGTAAAGTCGGTGAGGAAGGTTACCTCCTTTGGTGCCATTCCGAACGTGATCAGGAGCGAGATACGCCCCTCTGGACGGATAGTCGTGCCGAAAAATCCATACAGCGGCGTGTGCAGTGGTGCGAGTCGTGACACGTCTACACCCATGAGTACAAGACAGTCGTACGCGATAACATCAGGTCCACTCTCATTGTCTACCAATATGTGACGCACAGTACATTGGTTGATGGTGGCAGAAACCACCAAAGCATTGGAATGGGGAGTCGTGACGCCTTCGAGGTCATCCCCGGAGAAGACTATAGGGTCTCCCGGGTGGCCTGGAGTCGGGAGCTCCCTTGAGGTGTCGTCGCCTTGACCCGTCGTGCTGATGGCCGTCGCATACCGACGCCTTCTGCTCGTTCTATCTCCCCCTGCGGCGGCCCCTCCAGAGATCATCATGATCTTCTTTCCGTTGGGCCGGTTGTCAATCGGGGGAGGCGTCTTTTGTCATCTTTTGGTGGCTTTGGCGAGGAATCGGTCGAGGAGGCCCCTACGCACGAGGTCCTCGATGGCGTCTTTCAGGTTGATGCAGTCGACGGTGCCGTGGCCGTGGTCGTGGTGGAAGTTGTAGTACTTCTTTTTGTTCCGCGAGTTGGGGTCCGACTTCATCTGTGAGGGCCATTTGAGGAACGGCTCCTGGCGGATTTCCATCAGGATCTAGTCGGGTGGAGCCGTCAGGGGGGTGTAGTGGCGATAGCCGCCCCTTTCCTTTTCGGAGCGATCGCGGTGGTCTCCATCGCGACGCTCTCGCTTGCTCCGGCCCTCGCACGGTGGGTTGTCGGCACTCTTGCGGTCGGGCTGGTCGACTCCGGTCACGCGGCGCAGGGCCACAGAGTTCTCCTCGCAGTATGCGTGCTTCTGAGCCAGCGCGAGGATGTCTGGAAGGGTTGCCGGGGCTTCGACTCCAAGCACACGCCGGAGGATGTGGTCCCACGTGCCCTGGGTGAGTGTCGTGGTGGCGATGCCGATGTCGAGATGGGGGATCCGGAGCGCCTCCGCGCAGAAGCGGGAGATGAAGTCTCACAGTGCCTCTTCCTTCCCCTGCCTGAGGGCGAGCAGGGTCACAGCAGATCGGGCTACCTTCCGGCAGCCCACAAATTTCTCCTTGAACAACTTCTTGAGTTGCTGGAAGGAGGAGATCATTCCGGCCGGCAGGGACTCGAACCATGCCCGGGCGTTCCCACGAAGGGTCGTGACGAACGCCAAACATTTCACGGTGTCCGATGCCTGGTGGAACACTAGGTGGGGCTCGAAGCCGTGCAGGTGGTCGGCCGGGTCGGAGGTGCCGTCATCAGAGGCGAACGTCGGCAGCTAAAGCTTCAGCGGGATGGGGACTTCCATGATCTCCCTGGAGAAGGGGGCATGGAAGTCTTGGTCGTCGTCGATGAGGCCGCCATTCTTGGCAGCCAGGAGGACATCGTCTAGATGCCAGACCTTGTCCTCTATCTCCTCGAATCTTTGGAGTCGGCGGTCCATGTCCGGGTTGGAATGGAGAGGGCTGCGTACTTTTAGGTGCAGGCACGCTGCGTGACCGCCGGGTCCTTGCGACAGAGGCGTGGGATACCTCCCGTACCTGCCGAAAATTTTCTCCGACTTGGCCTTCTCCGCCCTCCCTTCGCTCGGGTGGGGGGTGCTGAGGCCTCTGGTCGAAGAGCTCCCGGCAGAATTCCGCCAGGACTCGGACTTCCTGGCGGAGCTCATCTAGGTCACCTAGGGTGACCTCCTGTCGGTGGTGCGCGGAAGAAGCTTCTTGTGACCCCCGGTGGGAGTTGGGTCGTTGATGGCATCCCCGCCCCCAGTTGCTGGCGTTGCGAAGGCTTCCACGGGGCGCCATAGCCTTTCGCTCGGATTCCCACAGACGGCGCCAAGAAGTGTAGCGGCAGGAAAATGGTTCCTAGGCCACGTACCACCTTCTCTATTTATTTGTTGGGAAAGTCATCTCGCGCCCGTGGATGCCTACATACAACAAGAAACTAGAAGGGCGTCAGAAGGAGTCCCGGGGATTACCCCAGGGGACAACTGTAATATCTCGGAACTTTCAGATCCTTCTCCGTGGGTCTCGGATCTGGTTTCTCGGAGTGTCCGGCTCCGTTGTGTCTGAAATTTTGTTTCGGGCATCTTTCGTGTTTGGATCGGCGCGATCCGGAGTTGTTTCGGAGGCCCAGAAGCATTCCGCTGCTTCTCCGCCCGTGTTTTCCGATTACCGGTGTGTGTTTCGGTAATTCCTTCGGAACCTCGCTGCGGGTGAATCAGGTCGCTCACCTGGGCACCGGTTGTACCATTGCGATCGGTGCGTTCCGAGGTTCCCGAAAATGTAATTTTTCTATTTTTTGGTATTTTCTGGAATTTCAGGATTTTCTATAAATACTCTCATCTCTCTCTCTCCCCACCCTCTTCTTCTTCTTCTTCCTTCTCTTCTCCCCATCGTGACCACCGCCCCTCCCTCTCTCTTTCTCTCTCATTCGGCCGCGGCGACGTCCCCTTCTGGATGTACATGGTGCGGGGCGATGGCGTGACGATGTGGGCGACGGCGAGGTGATCGTGGCGGCATAAAGCTTGTGGGGAACCGTGAAGGGAGGAGGGTTTTCATAGCATTCTTCGTGATCTTGGTAACGATTCGGCGGAGCATTCGCTCCATTGAGGTAGGGTGACGTTCCCTAGCTCCCCGCCGTTCATTTCCGTGATTTATAGGCCGAGGGGAGGCCAAGAGGGGCTTGATTAAGCAGGTTTGGGATTTTCCATGATTTGGGGAGAGCTCGCCCGATCTATGGATTTAGCCCGCGATTTCACGTTTTGGTGGCCTAGTATCATGCTAGGGGTCCCCAGGGGTCTTCCCCTTTGATTTTCACCTCTCCGGTGGAGGTATGGGGGTGTGGTTAGGTTTTTTGGGCTTTCCCCGCCGTTTCGTCGTCGGGCGGGTGTGGCGGTCCTTCCAGTGACCGTCACACCGTGTGACGTGCCTAGGCGGGTGCGTCATAGCCCTTGTTTAGCCAACTGGGGTCTGGGAGTGTGACAGTTCCACGATAGACCGCCACAGGCATGTGACGCGCCTGGGTTGGGCCGTCAGAGCGTCCCGACCGTTGGCATCCGACCGTTGGTTTGACCGATGGGGGTCAAGGCGTGTGACGCACCAGGGCTGGCGCGTCACAGCCTTGTGACGGCCCAGCGTGGGTGCGTCAGGGTTATTCGACCCCCAGACAATGTGACGCTCCAGGGCTGGACCGTTACATGTGTGTGACGCTCCAGGTGTGGACCGTCACATGCTGTGACGCACCGAGTGGCACGCGTCACAGCTTGCCTTTGTTTTTCCCTGTGACGCACCTGCATAGGCGCGTCACAGTCTGTAACGCACCAGGGCAGGTGCGTTACACTCTGTTTTACACTGAGAGTGTGACGGCCTATGTTGGACCGTCAGTGTCCTGTGACGGTCCAGCCTAAGACCGTCAGGCGTCTGTGACGGTCCCGCCTAGACCGTCAGAGTCCTGTGACACGTCAAGGGTAGACCGTCAGGCATTGGGTTGCCCCGAGTGGTTTGCAACCCCGTGTCTGTTCCGACCGTGGTCACCGTGCGACAGTGTCGGTACGTGGGGTGGTCCCCGTACGTCGTCGGATGCGGATGTGGTTTTCCGTTGACTTGAGAGTCTACTCCTTCAGTGACCCTCCACTAGTCGTAGCCCACCAGTACGCGGTGTTAGTCTCACCAGGGAGTGGTGTACGAGCCGACCCTTAGAGACGATTTTTAGATTGGTTTCCGTCGGGCCCCACGTCTGTAGCCAGAGTCCGGCTAAGGGGAAAACCAGTCAGAGGGCCAGACCAGGGACGCGCGGTCTGTGTGTGCACACGTGGTTGGGGGCAGTTGGACACACACTGACGAGCTTGACCCCAGCTAGTCACTTGTTTGTGGTACTTGTTCGGTGTCCGTGCCTCTGGTAGACGCTACCACGTCAGACAGTTCACCTGCGGTGCGGTGTAAGTCATCAGGGGACGCTACCGGCTGTGCTTCTAGTGGGAGGTACTCCTGTCGAGTCGGGAGTGTCAGACTGTCAGTCGTACGACTTCGACCTTCGGGTTTCTGCCGTGTTGGCCATTGTGTTCTGGTTATTTCGCTGTGGCACGTGTGTCGATTTTCGTGCCGTGAGACCGGTACTTTGTAGATGGCAGGGTTTCTCTTTTTGAGGTACTCGCTTACTGCTATCGTAGCGGTTTCTCCGTTTGCGAGGTAGGGTTCGAGTGATCCCTACTAAGTCTTGTTTCGAGACTCATTCTCTGCGTGTTTTTACCGTGTTTCAGGCGAGGCGAGGCTTCAGGGGATTTCATCTGAGGCTCAGTGCAGTTCAGGTGCCCAGCGTTAGTGCCAGAGGTCAGAGCCGGGGTATGCCCCGTGTAGCTGTACTTTCTTTTCTTGTCTCTGTGCTAGTTGTGGACTACTGTTGTTATTTTATTGTTATATTGTGGACCATGTAAAATGTTAATTCATTTCATGCTTATTTATATAACTGTTTAATTCTGTAATTATTTGTGATACTTGTGTAGTTTCCACACCATCCTTCTAACCCTTCCGAATCTTCGGACTCGTGGGTGGCGGTGCGAGTCTCGGGTTATCGGGCCTTCCCGGTAATCAGATTCTCGGGTCGTTACAGCTGGTATCAGAGCACGGTTGTGGAATTATACGGGAATCATAGGTGATTGTAGTGGTCCACTAGTCCACAGCGTTGAAGTACAGTTGACGCTGGCATTGGGCATCGCGTGTTTCTCTTAACCTTGCTGTTCCATGCTTTCTGTCTCTGCTCCAGGTGCGGGTATGGCGCCGAGGCGGGCGACTCGCTCTCAGCAGGGGCAGTCGGCTGGAGGTCAGGAGATCCAGCAGGAGGTTCAGCAGGAGCAGGAGGAGCAGAGTAGAGTTCCACCTGCGGCCACCGAGGTAGTGGATACTGCGAGATTTCTGGGGGCCGAGGATTTCTTCCATGGCATGTACCAGCTTATGTCTCAGCAGTTCGGCGGAGTGGCTGGTGAGGGCTCGTCGACCAGGGGTGGGCCAGGCCGAGCAGTGAGGGATTTTATGCAGTTTCATCCACCTTACTATGACTGTCAGCCAGACCCTGATTTGGCTCGAAGTTGGCTCGATGAGATGGAGCGGGTGTTCAGTTCCGCGCGGAGTACTGCGGAGGATAGAGTGATGTTGGCCTCCAACCAGTTGCAGGGCACGGCTCGGGAGTGGTGGTCTTCTGAGTGGAAGACGTCTTTCCAGCTTCGTCCACTTGAGCAGATTGTGTGGGGCAACTTTGTTAGTGCTTTCGAGCGTACCTACTGTCCAGAGTTTATTGCTACGCAGCGGATGCGTCAGTTTTTAGAGCTTGTTCAGGGCGACATGTCCGTGTTGCAGTACAGGGCCCGGTTTGTCGAGCTGGGCCGGTATGGACCTCATATCATGGAGAATGAGAGGGTGAAGACCGCACAGTTCGTTCAGGTCTTGAGGTAGGAGCTGAGGCACCATTTGATCGCGAATGCTGCCACCGATTTGGAGACAGCGTCTCGCGTTGCGTCTTATTTGGAGATGAATATGTAGAGGACTCGAGGACCGATTAGCCAGGGGCAGTCTTTATCAGGTCGCAACCAGCAGCCGGCTACCCAGCAGCAGGGTTCCTTCCAGCATGCGTCAGGTAGTTTAGGAGCGCCAGCACCGGCAGCGTCAGTGACAGGATCCGTGTCTTTCGGCTCGAAGGTCAAGAAGTTTCTCAAGAAGGGTTTCTCTAAGAAGAAGTCCAAGGGTCAGGGGAAGGCTTCATCGGGCAGTGTACATCAGCCGGTTCTGTTTCAGCGTCAGAGATCAGTGGGTGGATCGCGAGGACCGTGTCCACGGTGTAGCGAGCATCACCGAGGTAGGCAGTGCACGACGCCGATTATCTATTTTCGGTGTGACCAGCCAGGGCATATGGCGCGTGATTGTCCTCAGAGGCAGCAACAGCAGTTTCCTCAGCAGCAGCCGATTCTCCAGCAGCAGAGGCCACAGCAGCAGCAGTAGGGACCGTATCCACCGCTACCCAGGTCAGCTAGTGTAGGAGGCAGGCAGAGAGCTCGGGGCCAGATTACACACATGACCAGGGCAGAGGCAGTGGCGTCGCCGCTCGTGGAAGGTACCGTTCAGATTTTGGGTCGGGCGGCTCGGGTTTTGTTTGATTCTGGCGCGTCTCATTCGTTTATTTCGGAGGATTTCACGCTGAGCATCGAGGAGCCGGTGACCCAGTTGTCCTACGATTTAGCAGTGGAGTTGCCTTCGGGTGATTTTATGATCACTCCGTATTACTTCGATGAGGTTCCCGTGTGGGTGGAAGGGCGGAGTTTACCGGCTAGGCTCTATGCGTTGCCGCTTCAGGACTTTGATGTGATTTTGGGCATGGATTGGCTCGAGACACATCATGCGTTGGTGGATTGTGGCTCGAAGAGAGTTTATTTTCGGCGACTTCGTGGACCCACCTTTTATTTTCAAGGCATCAGGTCTTCCTCTTCTCGATTCCTTATTTTGGCGATTCGAGCTCGTCGTTTGCTTGGTGCGGGTTGTCAGGGTTTTCTCGCTTCTGTGGTCTTGGTAGACCAGCCGCGTCCGGATGTCGAGGACATTCCGGTGGTGTGCGAGTTTCCCGATGTTTTCTCGGAGGACTTACCTAGATTGCCTCCCCAGCGGCAGATCGATTTTGTGATCGAGGTCGTGCCGGGTACGGGACCTTTGGCGAAGGCCCCCTACCGTAAGGCCCCCGCTGAGTTGAGGGAGTTGCGGGCGCAGTTGCAAGAGTTGCTGGCCAAGGGGTATATTCGTCCCAGCTTTTCCCCTTGGGTGCGCCAGTGTTGTTCGTGAAGAAGAAGGACGGTAGTTTGCGGCTGTGCATTGACTACCGGCAGCTAAATGAGGTTACCATTAAGAAAAAGTATCCGTTGCCGCGGATTGATGATTTGTTCGACCAGCTTCAGTCTGCTCGAGTGTTCTCACGGATTGATTTGCGGTCCGGTTACTATCAGCTGAGAATTCGCGAGTCCGATGTGGAGAAGACTGCGTTCAGTTCGAGGTACGGGCATTATGAGTTCCTGGTGATGCCGTTTGGGCTCACCAATGCCCCGCAGCCTTCATGGACTTGATGTAGAGGGTGTTTTATCCGTATCTGGACCAGTTCGTGGTCGTATTTGTGGACGACATCCTTGTCTATTCGCAGTCTGTCGAGGAGCACACGTACCATTTGGGTGTGGTGCTGCAGACGTTGCGAGATCACCAGTTGTATGCGAAGCTCAGTAAGTGCGAGTTCTGGCTTCGTGAGGTACACTTTTTGGGGCACGTGATTTCTGGTGATGGCATTTCCGTGGATCCCGCCAAAGTCGAGGCAGTAATGCGATGGTCGAGGCCGAGGTCGGTGACTGAGATTCGGAGCTTCTTGGGGCTTGCGGGTTATTATCATCGGTTTATCCAGGATTTTTCTCGCATTGCGACCCCGATGACTAGACTCACAGGGAAGGACGTGCCTTTCATCTGGTCTGAGGAGTGTGAGCAGAGTTTCAGTGAGCTGAAGAGATTGCTCACCTCGGCTCCGGTGTTGGTTTTGCCTTCTGGGCCGGGAGATTTTGTGGTGTGTACAGATACTTTTGGGGTCGGACTGGGTGTTGTGTTGATGCAGCATGGTAGAGTGGTGACTTATGCATCTCGGCAACTGAAGCCTCACGAGGAGAACTACCCTACCCATGACCTTGAGTTGGCAGCTGTGATCTTCGCATTGAAGATATGGAGGCATTACCTGTATGGTAAGAAGTTCGAGGTGTTCACTGACCATCAGAGTTTGAGGTATGTGTTCACGCAGAGGGACCTTAACCTCAGGCAGAGGCGTTGGATGGAGTTTATGAAGGATTATGACTTCACCCTGTCTTATCAGCCGGGCAGGATGAATGTCGTCACCGATGCTTTGAGTCGGAAGGTCGCGGTCAGTACCTTGATGTTGAGGAAGTGGAGGCTCTGGGAACAAGTGCCCGAAGTATCTTTCAGGCTCAAGATTCCCCAAGAGCCAGGGTTAGCTATGCTTGCGAGTCTGACTGTCACGCCTGCTATCCGCCGTCAGGTGACAGAGGCTCAGCATGCAGACCCTGAGTTGCCCCGGATTTTGGCCTTAGCTGATGTGGAACTTGACGAGGACGGTGCTGCGCGGTTTCGTGACAGGCTGTACGTCCAAGCCGAGGAGCAGGTTCGTCGTGCGGTGTTGCGTGAGGCTCATGGGAGCAGGTACGCCGTACACCCGGGTGCGACGAAGATATATCGGAACTTGCGGAGGCAGTTCTGGTGGCCTGGCATGAAGAGAGATGTTGCCGAATTTGTGGCCATGTGCCTGACCTGTCAGCAGGTGAAGGCGGAGCATCAGCGACCAGGAGGTACTCTCCAGCCCTTGGATGTTCCCGCGTGGAAGGGGGACCACGTGACCACGGATTTTGTGATAGGTTTTCCGAGGACTCCGAGTGGGCAGGATAGTATTTGGTTGTTGGTGGATCGACTAACGAAGGTGACTCGGTTGTTACCGGTCAAGGTCAGCTGGAGTGTGCCCAAGTTGGCTCGTCTTTACGTGGAGCGGATCGTTCCGTTGCATGGGATTCCCATCGCCATCGTGTCAGATCGGGATTCGCGCTTCACTTCTGGATTCTGTAGGAGTTTCCAGCGATCTCTTGGCACGGAGTTGGCGTTTAATTCAGCGTACCATCCTCAGTCAGATGGTCCGTCTGAGAGGACCATCCAGATGGTCTGTCTGAGAGGACCATCCAGACCTTGGAGGATATGCTGAGATCCTGCTGCCTGGAGTGGCAGGGGAGTTGGATTCACCACCTGCCGTTGGTGGAGTTTGTCTACAACAACAACTATCATTCGAGCATCGGCATGGCTCCTTATGAGGCGTTGTATGGGCGTCCGTGTCGGACTCCACTTGACTGGCTTGAGGTTGGTGAGCGTGTTTTGACAGGACCGGAGTTGGTGCAGCAGTGTGTGGATGTTGTGCACGTGGTTCGTTAGAATATGTTGGTGGCCCAGAGTCGGCAGAAAAGCTATGCTGACCGGAAGAGGCAGCCCTCGCGTTCGCCGTGGGCGATCGAGTATTCTTGAGAGTTCTCCGATGAAGGGGGTGATGCATTTTGGACGGCGTGGGAAGCTGAGTCCCCGCTATGTTGGTCCGTTTCCCGTTGTGGAGCGTGTCGGTGAGGTGGCTTATCGGTTGCAGTTACCCCCTGAGTTGGCGTCAGTGCATGACGTGTTCCACGTCTCGATGTTACGGAAGTATATGCCCGTTGACTCTCATGTTCTTGAGGATTCTGTTTGGCCCGAGGTGACTCCAGACCTTTCTCTCCCAGAGTTTCTTGTCCGCGTTGAGGATAGGCGAGAGCAGCGCCTGCGGAGCAAGGTCATCCCCTTGGTAAAGGTGGTGTGGCAGCGGCACTCTAGTGGTGAGGCTTCTTGGGAGCGTGAGGACGAGATGCGTCGGCAGTTCCCTTATTTATTTGAGTGAGTCTTCCTCTTCTTTCCCCTTAGGGTTATCCTTAATTTCGAGGATGAAATTTCGTTAAGGGGGGTGGGCTGTAATATCCCGGACCTTTTGGATCCTTCTCCATGGGTCCCGGATCTGGTTTCTCGGAGTGTCCGGCTCCGTTGTGTCCGAAATTTCGTTTCGGGAATCTTTCGTGTTCGGATCGGCGCGATCCGGAGTTATTTCGGAGGCCCGGAAGCGTTCCGCGGCTTTTCCGCACGTATTTTCCGATTACTGGTGTGTGTTTCGGTAATTCCTTCGGAACCTTGCTGCCGATGAACCGGGTCGTTCACCTGGGCACGGGTGGTATCGTTACGATCGGTGCGTTCCGAGGATCCCGGAAATGTAATTTTCTATTTTTTTGATATTTTCCAGAATTTTCGGATTTTCTATAAATACTCTCATCTCTCTCTCTCTCTCTCCCCACCCACTTCTTCTTCTTCTTCCTTCTCTTCTCCCCACCGTGACCATCGCCCCTCCCTCTCTCTTTCTCTCTCGTTCGGCTGCGGAGACGTCCCCTTCCGGCTGTAGACGGTGCGGGGCGACGGCGTGACGACGTGGGCGACGGCGAGGTAATCGTGGCAGCGTAAAGCTTGTGGGGAACCGTGAAGGGACGAGGGTTTTCATAGCGTTCTTCGTGATCTCGGTAACGATTTGGTGGAGTATTCGCTCCATTGAGGTAGGGTGACGTTCTCTAGCTCCCCGCCGTTCATTTCCGTGATTTATAGGCCAAGGGGAGGTCGAGAGGGGCTTGATTAAGCGGGTTTGGGGTTTTCCATGTTTGGGGAGAGCTCGCCCGATCAATGGATTTAACCCGCGATTTCACGTTTTGGTGGCCTAGTATCATGCTAGGGGTCCCCAGGGGTCTCCCCCTTTGATTTCCCCCGCTCCGGTGGAGATATGGGGGCGTGGTTGGGTTTTTTGGGCTTTCCCCACCGTTTTGCCGTCGGGCGGGTGTGGCGATCCTTCCAGTGACCGTCACACTGTGTGACTCGCCTGGGCGGGTGCATCACAGCCCTTGTTTAGCCAACTGGGGTCTGGGAGTGTGACGGTCCCACGATAGACCGCCACAGGCCTGTGACGTGCCTGGGTTGGGTCGTCAAAGCGTCCCGACCGTTGGCATCCGACCGTTGGTTTGACCGATGGGGGTCAAGGCGTGTGACGCACCAGGGCTGGCGCGTCACAACCTTGTGACGGCCCAGCGTGGGTGCGTCAGGGTTATTTGACCCCCAGGCAATGTGACGCTCCAGGGCTGGACCGTTACATGTGTGATGCTCTAGGTGTGGACCGTCACATGCTGTGACGCACCGAGTGGCACGCGTCACAGCTTGCCTTTGTTTTTCCCTGTGACGCACCTGCATAGGCGCGTCACAGTCTGTAACGCACCAGGGCAGGTGCGTTACACTCTGTTTTACACTGAGAGTGTGACGGCCTGCGTTGGACCGTCAGGGTCCTGTGACGGTCCAGCCTAAGACCGTCAGGCATCTGTGACGGTCCCGCCTAGACCGTCAGAGTCCTTTGACGCGTCTAGGGTAGACCGTCAGGCACTGGGTTGCCCCGGGTGGTTTGCAACCCCGTGTCTGTTCCGACCGTGGTCACCGTGCGACGGTGCCGGTAAGTGGGGTGGTCCCCGTACGTCGTCGGATGCGGACGTGGTTTTCCGTTGACTTGAGAGTCTACTCCTTCAGTGACCCTCCACTAGTCGTAGCCCACTAGTACGCGGTGCTGGTCTCACCAGGGAGTGGTGTACGGGCCGACCCTTAGAGACGATTTTTAGACTGGTTTTCGTCGGACCCCACGTCTGTAGCCAGAGTCCGGCTAAGGGGAAAACCAGTCAGAGGGCCAGACCAGGGACGCGCGGTCTGTGTGTGCACACGTGGTTGGGGGCAGTTGGACACACGCTGACGAGCGTGACCCGAGCTAGTCACTTGTTTGTGGTACTTGTTCGGTGCCCGTGCCTCTGGGAGACGCTACCACGTTAGGCAGTTCACATGCGGTGCGGTGTAAGTCGTCAGGGGACGCTACCGGCTGTGCTTCTAGTGAGAGGTACTCCTGTTGAGTCGGGAGTGTCAGACTGTCAGTCGTACGACTTCAACCTTCGAGTTTCTGCCGTGTTGGCCGTTGTGTTCCGGTTATTTCACTGTGGCACGTGTATCAGTTTTCGTGCCGTGATACCAGTACTTTGTAGATGGTAGGGTTTCCCTTTTTGAGGTACTCGCTTACTGCTAGCGTAGCGGTTTCTTCGTTTGCGAGGTAGGGTTCGAGTGATCCCTACTGAGTCTTGTTTCGAGACTCATTCCCTGCGTGTTTTCACCGTGTTTCAGGCGAGGCGAGGCTTCAGGGGAGTTCGTCTGAGGCTCAGCGCGGTTCAGGTGCCCAGCGTTAGTGCGAGAGGTTAGAGCCGGGGTATGTCCCGTGTAGCTGTACTTTCTTTTCTTATCTCTGTACAAGTTGTGGACTACTGTTGTTATTTTATTGTTATATTGTGGACCATGTAAAATGTTCATTCATTTCCTGCTTATTTGTATAACTGTTTAATTCTGCAATTATTTGTGATACTTGTGTAGTTTCCACACCATCCTTCTAACCCTTCCGAGTCTTCGGACTCGTGGGTGGCGGTGAGAGTCTCGGGTTATCGCGCCTTCCCGATAATCGGATTCTCGGGTCGTTACAACAACCCTCCGATGCTTAAGTCAGCAACGGATTCAATGAGCTATAGAGGAGAGTTAAGTAAGAGAGAAGTAGGAGCCGTAGTAGTAGATCCAAGAGACTTGTAGGTCCTCTGCACGCGCGCTCGCTGCTTCCAGTGGGCTCTAGGAGAGTGCTCGCTGGGTGATAAGGCCGTACAGGAGGAGGAGGCTCTCTGGACGTAGTGGATGATCCCTCCGTCGGAGGGGGAGGTCGAGTAGCTCTCTTCTCTGTGGGGAGCTATGGTGGCGGAAGTATTCGCTGTGTCTCCTCTTGCGTAGCCATGTGGGGGATATAGTAGAAGAATCTACCGTACCCCTCTCTTCTGTCGATGTCCCATTTATTTGGGTTATCCTGGAGCGAGGGCCTCATCCCTTGATAGGGAAGGGTCCGTTTAATAGAGTAACGTTCCTCCGCTATGTTGGCGGAAGTTTCCCATTGGAGAGCGATAGCCCCGGCGTCGGTCGTTTCCCGGGCGAGTCTTACGGCACTCATGGCGCGTGCTCACCCGTTGCAGGGTCAAGGCCGGCGTCGTGGGGCAACGGTCGGTCGTCGGAGTGTCCTCCGGCGAAAATTGCGCTTGGGCCGGTCTCTTCGGCGTTGTGGAATCCGATGCTCCTTTGGGCCGGCCAATCCCTTACTGGGTTGAGTATGTGCTTGCTCCTTGATTGGGCTTAGCGCGTCCGAGCCTTAATGGGCTACTCGTGCTTGAGCCGTTGATGGGCAAAACCAGATTTACCCTCCTCAGGTACTGTGTCTCGGCTATTTACCACTGTTACTACTCACTAAACTGAAATTGAAACTACTGCTACTGTTCACGGAGTCATTATTAAAATGAATATTACTGCTCATTGAATTGATATTGGAACTACTACTGTTCATTGAGTCATTATTGAAATGACTATTACTGCTCACTGAATTGAAATTGGAACTACTATTACTGTTCACTATATCGATATTGAAACGACTGTTACAGTTCACTGAATTGATATTGAAGCTACTGTTACTGCTCATTAAACTGATATTGAAACTAGTGTTATTGCCTACTGAATTGTTATTACATTTTACTGTTATTACACTATAAATGTTTACTGTTAATGAATCTCCGGTATATCAATTGGTGACTTGGAAAACGACAGATTAAGTCTGTTTGGATCCTTTCACTATGCGTGAGACATTACTCCGCCTAGTACTGGAATCATTCAATTGATAAATGAATCGAATTATATTGTATGATAATGTTTGCAAATGTTGAATTCTCATTGATGGAATAAAGTTTTAATGTACATGTTTTACTTGTAAAATATTCATAGCATAACTTATGATCGTAAATTTGAAATTATGTCTAAGAATGATTTATAAAATGAAATACCGTAAATTACTTTGGATATGTTTACCCATGTTATGACTGGGGACTATGCTTAGTCTCTTACTGGGTCTATTCGTAGACTCACCTCGTTGAACATTTTCAGGAGAAGCGGTAGAAGAATGCGAGGAGAGATCTCGCAGTGTTCTGACCGCGGCTTGGATTCGCTACGAGTCTCTATCTTAGGTAGTTGTCTTAAAAAAAGTGTGTGAAATTTAGTTTTGTAATAAATGACTTGTTAAATTTATTACTTTCAATTTAGACCTATGTGGATGAAGTCTTATGACTGTAAGCTGAATGATTTGAGTAATTTCATTTCCGCTGCAATGATGTATCAATGTTTATGTAAGATTCTATACTGTAATTGTACCGTTTGGGTTGTCCCACTGTGACGTTCCGATCGAAATCCGACGTGAGTCTTTACGATTGGACCGGGTTTACGATTCGGGGAGTTACAGAGAATGGTATCAGGGTCCACGGTTAAGAATCTACATAAATAGTCATCAGCTTAATCCACATTCCTAAAAGTCTTGAACTAGTAGGTAGTTAGATAATAGACATTAATATTAAGTAAATGAGCCTTGAAACTCATTACAAATCCAATTAAGATTAAAACCGAACAGTTAATGGGCTTAAAAGAAATCTGAAGGCTTTTGGGCCTTAAGAGGGCTACGTCCAACCACATAATAATGGATATATATATATCTCAAAAGGCCACAAACCCTTTCCACGTTCGAAGTCTTGCATAGGGAATTAGGGTTCTTGTGATCAAAACAGGAAAGCAGCTAGCGATGGGGGAAGGATGAGATCGATCTGGGAAGTTTAAACCTAGTAGGATAGCATGCGAATATTAGGATTTGGAAAGCCCAAAATGTTATAAATATAAGCCCCCGTTCGATGCAAAAGCATGATGTTGCTACTGCGTCGACGTCCCGTGGGTGAAGGAGTACGTTTGCATCCTCTACTTCTTCTTCTTCCTCTTCTTCTTTCTTCATCCTGTTCGAGGGCGTGATGCTGCTGCCGTTGCTATACGTGCTGCGGTTGTTGTTGGTTGCAGAGAACATGTGAAGAAGTGATTGGCTTCTTCCTCTACACCTTCTTCTTCCTCTTCCTGCTGCGTCCATCATCTTCCTCTGCTATTTCTTATTCATCCGTAAAAAGCACGTAAAGGTAGGCAATCTCCCAAGCATAGCCCCTTTAAAATTCATATAAACCATGCACTCTTCATGTTAGATAGGTCATGATATTATGATTCCCTTCTAGATTACCGTTTTGCACGTTTTAGAACATTTTCTGCTTGATAATGAATTGGCGACCACAACAGTGGTCGCTATTTCCAAGAATCAACGCCAGTTTAGATAGACGTAAATTAATCAGCGTCAAAGAGACTGACACTAATTCCCTGATAATTAATAATTACAATTATCTTTAAAAATCTATAACTATGAAACCATGATAGATAAAATAATGATGCACATATTTCCTGATTCCTGGTATTTTTCTCCTTATTATCAAAGTGCTACTGTTCACGTTTCTAAAAAGAAATGAACATTAGCTTTCTGTCTACAAACGTACCTGGCCGATGCACGTTGAAGTGTAATTAGAAAAGAATTGGCGACCATTCACACAGACGCAGTATGTGTAACAGTGCCTGTGTAAACAGACACCAAATCCTGAGTAATATTGAATATAGATAAAAATTGAAAATTTATGAATTGGCGTCGGTAACATGGATGCGACTTAAAGATATGGCGCCTCCTTGAAAGGGCGCCCAATCCTGTTATTTATCGAATATATATGAAAAAGGTTGGAAATTATGAATTGACGTCCATCACATGGACGCTATTTAAAGATATGGCGCCTTCTCACAAGGATGCCAATTAATGTAAAATTATCTAAAATTCAGTAAATTGTAGAATGAGTGCCTCTCTAGAGAGATGCTTATTTATAATATATCGCATGTTCAATCTGACATGAATTCCTTATTTCTCATGTTTTATCGGGTTTGACCCATACCGCGGGTCTTATGGCACTTCTATCTCAAGTCCGAAGATAGAGTTCATGTTTCACGCTGTTTCACGATACACCTCAATTCTTGGAGATTGAAATACCCTCCGCCGGATATTCCTTCCACCGGATTGGAATTTCTCCCTCTAAGGTCTCCGTAAGACTTCGCTAGCCTTGAATTCTCTCAAGACAGTCGAGCAAGTTGTACCCTCAAAACCCTGGAATCATGATTGTGATGTCACTCTGAAGAAACATGACGCCCTAGCCATCATAGAGCGTTGTTCTGCCGTTCTGTGAGAGTTTGTCACTGCGTGGAATTGGCGACCAGGACAGTTGACAGCAAAACATGAAATAGCGACTGTCACAGTAGACGTCATATTGAATTAGCAACTACTACAGGTGACACTATTTCTTTGTGCATGTCATGTTCACAGAATTGGCGACCACTACATTGGACGCCTATTCTGTAATTGGTGGCAGCCTGAGTGGACGCCAATTATCCCAGTTTCATGAATGTATTGATTTTCTATTAGATTTATCGCCATGTCATCTTGTCCAAAGTTCTGTCCTTGGAATCTCTATTACGTAAATCTACCTTAATGTTCCAACATGACTTGATCCTTGGAAATCTTTGGCCATTAAATGACGTGGAATTGGGCTAGAACTTAAAAGGGGCTATGGGTCCAAATGATTGATACTCAATGCTAGAAAAGAAAAGTGACGGGATCCAGATCTGATCCCATGGATGAGGCAAAGTGTGACGACCCGGATCCCGAATACCAGATATACCCGATGGGACGATCGAATACACCTGATACCACTTGGAACCCGCGAGGCCTCCCAAGAGTGGTAAAGCTCTGAAGGGAAAAAGGATTGTCGTGTAGTACATTGAACTAACAGATATAACAATAAGCAATTAAATTTCATTAGATCGGTTTGCTAAAGTAGCAGAAATAAAATTACTGCTTAATTAACAGTTTAAATTTAACAATTATATACCCAGAGTCAAGTCCAAAGGAAAGACGATAAGTCTACCAAGTACAGTTGACAGAAAAGAAAGACGTACCGAAGAGTCGGGGGAAGCCCGACGAAGGTACCAGCTGGCCACAACAACACGCTACGAGCATGCGTACCAGGAACCGCACGGAAGCAAAACGAACGTCACCCCACTTGAAAAGTAGGGGTGAGCCTCGTGTCACTGGCTCAGTAGGGGTCACGCGGATCCCCACTGAAAAAGACGCCGTAACACGCTAAAACAGTAGGTAAACAACAACAGTAGCAAAGCAGGAAAGCTACACTAGAAAGCTATAAAGAAACAGACAGGTAGCAGGAGTAGGGAGCAAGCTATGAAAGAGGGGAAGGAAGCCGCACCAAACAAGCGGATGCTGAACTAACCTCGGCGCCCCAACTACTCCAAGCAACAGCAGGAAGGTGACTCAAAGCTGACGAAGTTAGGAGTTACCAATCTGCCGACAAGATGCCCGGCCTAGAGCGAAGACCCGCGAGGACAACAAGAAAGCCTAGGAAAACCTAGACAAATGACAGACAACACGACTAGAACGTCGTGCACACTGTCCCACGCACGACCAGAATGTCGCACAGGCGACAGAACACTGACCCTGAGTACAGCCACGAAAAGGATAACCGGGAAGGGTCACGACGCACGAGAAACGTCGAGAGTCACGCGCCACGTGACGGGAGTGCCTCACCACCAGAAGAACAGCCAGCTGCGTCCACTGACATCTTATGCTGCACCACACGTACCGAGCCTGACGACGCCTAACAGAACAGGTGGAGTCTCAGGTACACACTGTCCGTGCCAGAACAACAACCAAGATACGAGTACTAGACAGGGGAACGCCCGTCGACGTTAGGCCAAGCCCTTGACCACGTATGCACACACTGGCTCTTGCCTAAGCCAGGCCTCTAGCTAGTATTCTCCCCCCGTAGGACGCTACGGTCGAGGGCCACGCAGCCGAGCAGGGAGCCCATGGAAACTAGCTTAGGAACCGTATAACGGGAACACCCCTCCACCGCTGTCGAGGTGGGTAGACACCGAAAGTCTAGGGCGACGACTAGTGGAGGTTCAGGAATCACAGAGACTCAAAACATGAGTGCCGAAGTACAGACAGATTAAACATGCACTATCACCCGTACTCCAAGGCGCCAATGGCAGCACAGCCACTGCCAATAGACTCAGGACAAGGCAACTAGACCAACAAGCGCAACGATCCTTGAGTCGGGCAACTTGAAGGTAAGATCGTCACCACAGCGGAACAAACCGCCAATCGGTCTAATCCTAAGCCAGAGGGAAACGACACACTCCGCAAGAAATGACACACGGAGACCTGAGGGGACACCGAGAACCCTCAGCAAGCCTGGACACACGGACCGAGGTAGGGCAATACCTCGAGACATCCAGAACCAGTGTCTCGGGCTGGACAGAACCGCCGAGACACACAACCAGGTCACCTGTCAACCCCTGGGTCACCCCGGGTTGACCGGAACCTGACAAGACACATACACACAGACACACACACAGACATACACACGGCATGCACAAGCACTCCTGGCCGTCCCATCATGGTCACAGCCCTCACAAGATGTCAACGGACATCCACGGGTCATGGGCAAACCACGAGATCCAGCCAAGACAAGCAAAAACAGGAGCGGTGGACACAACAACACCCTGGGCAAGCGAACCATCACTCAACCGCTAGGCAGACCCGACAGTCGAGGAACAGCCACCACGCAACCAGAGACAAGGACACTGGCAGTTTCTAGATTGAGTCGTTAGGGAACTATCGCAGTCAGAAGGAAGACCGCACCCAGTCACCTAAATCGACCGATCCGGACAACCGCCGACACATAGACACCGCCCTATGGCACAAACCTAAGACCGACCAACACACGAACACAGAACTGAACTGGCCATCACGGCCACAAGACTATAACGGACCTCCATAGGTGCGTTACACAAGCCTGACGCGCCAAGATAGGGGCGTTAGGGCCAACAGACCCGAAACCACAACTCGAACGCTGTAACGCACCCAGACAGGCGCGTTATACCACCCTGACACACCAGGGCAGGGGCGTCATGGCCTACAGACCCAAAACCTTAAAACGGACGAACAGCATGTAACGGACCAGCCTGAGTTCGACACAGCCACCTGGCGCATGGGGGTAGGTGCGTTACACCTACCGCCATTGCCAGTCAAATATCGGTCAAACGCCACGTAACGGACTCGCATAGGCGCGTTACCTAACCATAACGCATAGGGAGAAGTCCGTCAGGACAAACCGATTGACACGATCTTCGAGGAGGGCACGGTCAATGAGGGACTGACAGCCACAGTCATTGAGATTCACCCGAGCGTAATGCACCAGCATTGACGCGTCACAGCCATGTGACGGTCCTACCCTGGTCCGTCACATCGACCGGTCCTCGAAGGACGTAAAATGACCCACGGAATGTAACGGTCTATCGTGGGACCGCTACACGTGTGACGGTCACGGGAACGACCGTTACACGAAACCGACGAACAAAACAGGTGAACAGCCGAATCGGCCCGTTCCACGCCCCATGCACGCCGAAGCGCAGGGGAAACAACGCCACATGACCGGAAACAACCCCTGGAGGCTAAAAACACCACATGCACGCACCGAAACGCAAGAACGAGGCGATTCCATCGAATCGTCCCTAAACGAGTCACCGGGGTTCCCGGACTCCTACCGACCCCAAATGACGATCGATCGACACCAAACTTACGTGAATGAGATCCAGACATCCCAGTGGTCATTATGACACTAACTAGATCAAGAATGGTTGCCGTTTTCTGGCGAACCCTACAAACCCCAAAAATGACGATTTTCACTAAACTGGCCCGATCTCCCCTGATCGAGCACCAAATCGCGCGCAGGAATAGGGAAAACGTGCAGAACGAAGTGGCGGTCCATCTCCCTACCTCCACCGAAGAAACCGAGCACCGAGACGACTAAACCGTGCCGAAAACCACAACGCGAACCGAACCGTCGGCTTTGAATCCACCGTTCGGGATCGCACCCAAACCGCACCGATCCTCGCTCCATCACGCGCCTCAGCAGCTCCCCGGCGTCGCTACCTCGCCCACGGTCACCTCCGTCTGCAGCCGGAGCCGAGAGGGTGAGAGAACGAGAGAGAATGGGAGAGAGAGGGAGTGAGGGCGTGAGTGAGAAGAGAGAGAGGGGGGTGGGTTTAATATAAAAAAAGAAATTAGATATTTTATCTAATTTTTGAAATCCGTAAAATGCGCCGAAAATGCACCAATTCAAAAAAATACGCAAGAATAGCCAAAACGATCCTCGCGAAGAGTACATCGTAACTGTATCATCCACGAGTCGAGGAACTGCGAACTAAACTCACCGTAGAGTTTCGTAGATTATTCGGGAGAAAAACCCACACGGATCGTAAAACTCAACTCGGGAGCTACAAAAGCGATCCGAAACTCTCCAAAAAGGATCCGAAAGACCTATAAAAGATCCGAAAAAGATCCACTAAGGATCCAAGACATTACACAAAGTCTAAACGTTGTGTCGGTATCATGATTGATCGGGTGTGGCATTGCACCAATGAAAAGCAAGATTGATCTATGATATTTCCACAAAAGATTGACATGTTCATGACTCGAATGTTTGAATTCATATTATACATATGGCCAATCCTACAAATGATAGTCTCATGTTATGCTATTGTGAAAGCGAGCACCATATTGAAATGATTGTTATTGCCTCATCATGATTGTTCTTGAATTTATTGTCCAGTCTATTTCCTTTATAGTTCTTGAAATTACCACCGAATTATTGATATGTCTCGTACCATTATAGTTCTTGATTATTGTGTACCCTTGCATGATCTGCATATTCATGTTAAATTGTTAATTACTTAAAGCTAACTTGGAGCAAGAGATATAAGACCTACGCTCCTAGTGTTTTTCCATATTTTTCAGGTAATAATGAGAACGATTGCGATCAAGATGGGCAGGGGCAAGAGTGAAGAGAACTCCAGCCACTTATATGATCCCTCCGAGTCTTCTGTCTAATTTAGTTTGTCAAGAGTCCAATGTAATTTTCTTTTATTGAGTCTATCAGCTAGAGTCAAAAGTTGTAATGAACTTATATTTGAAATTTCAATGAAATTATATTTTGTCCAATTATTTGTGCCTTATGGCTTGCTTTGATCAACACGACTGTTTCGCTGCCACATTCCGAGCAACACGTGACAGTCTCATATGTTAGAGCCAACAAAGTCATTTGCACAATCCATTCATCGGTTGCATGCAGACATTCGTAAAAAATAAATTTAAGCAACATGCATTATAAATCAGCTGCACATGTTCACCGTCGATATCAAGAGTTCTATGAGGAAGATATGGTAGAGATGTCAAGAGTGAGGTATGAGAGATTCCTTAGGGGTGGGCATAGGGAGCTACTTCTACGAAGTTCGTGTTCATTTAAAATAGTGAGGCGAGTTGGGACTAATGCATATAAGCTTGATCTTCTTTCAGACATAGGAATCAATCCAATATTTTATGTGGAGGATTTGGTGCTTTCCCAGGAGCCTATAGTTCTTTCTTCTAGCCTTGATCACTAGCCTTCCACAAACACTATTGGTTCCCCATTGCATCCCTATTCACCTACAGCCTTTGAGACACTACCCACTCCACCTTAGAAACCTCTTGCACCTACACGACATGATCAGATTGAGACTATATTGGCGTATCAGGTGGAGCTGCCAGTGATGGTGGTTTACAGCGGTACTTGGTTCAATGGAAAGGACGATCGACATCAGACAGTACTTGGATCACTGACGAGGAGTTTCAACTGATCCACCCGACTTGCACGAGTAGCACCACGGATTTATTTTATCGAAGTCGAACATTTTCAAGTCGGGGAGAATTTATGGGGATCGTGGGCCGCGATGCAGCCAGAGGCCCAAGAAGCCCGACAAGTCTTCTTTAGAGTAGCAGTTATTTATTTTTGGGTAGCTAATTAATAATTGATTCTAATGAGTTGTACATTTTTTTATTTATATTCTAGACTTTCATGTAATTTTATTGGACATTATAAATAGATGTGCTAAACCCTAATTAGGGTTAAGCAATGATTAGAAAAGAAAATTTGAGCGTGCAATCGTCCTCTGGTGAGATGCCATCTCTTTCTTTCTTCTTTCTAGCGTGAGGCCAAACCCCCCCCCCTCTCCACCTTCTTCTCCTGGCATGAGGCCAAATCGCCCTTGTTATTCTTTATCTCCTCTCTTCTCCATCGTACCAGCTTGTTTCCATCACTGTTCATTTATTTTTCTTGTATTTCCCTAAGTTTTACTTCGCCTGCACTATATCTGCCCTCTCCCTCGTCTCTTCTCTGAGCACCGGAAGTAGTAGGAGCGTGGCCAGCGGAGCCGCCCTGCCTTGGACCCAGAACGGCGGACCACTAGCCACGTACGCCAGCCCGAGACGGTTGCCGCCGGTGACCCCCTCGACCCCCCGCTCTGGTGCCTGCGTCCCACGGCCTAGAGGCCACCGCAGTGCCGCCTGCGGCCACCTCGAGCAATCCCGCCGCGAGTGTCGGCCTGGCCACCACCGGGCTGTGGTTTTGCCGACCTGCCCTTGCCGCCGCCCAAGACCCTGCACAGCGCCGGCCTGGCCGCCACCGGCTGTCGTTCGTCGCACGCCTCCAAGCAGAGCGCCACTTGCGACACCACCCTGTGCCGGTGCTCAACGCCACTGGCCAGCACGCACGGGCCTCGATCCAGCATTGAGCCCTCACCACCGGTCTCCTTCCCTCTCACGAACGCGGCCGCACTGCTTCCCAATCACAGTTAACACTGTCACTTTGGGGGCCCATTAGCCATTGGATCTCTAATTTGGTTCAAGCAACGCTCCCACGCCGGAACAGGTAACTAGCACTTGAAACTCATACTTGATCTCAAGCTGATTTGCCGTGGGCCCAGCCACAACTGTCATCTAGGTCTCCGTTAGCCTATATCGATATATATCCTCTCATTCTTAAGTAAGATTGATTTACTTTTCTAAAGGGAGAAATACAGCTATGTATTAGAGGGGTATTAGGACCACTTCAGGCTGTGAGATTATGATTTGAGTGATCTGAGTCCTGATATATCTGATGATATCTGTACTGGGATATAATACATGTCAATTAAATTTCACGACAACTGTCTGCATGCAGATAGATTCCCTACCCTGTCCTGCATCAATATGTAACCCTGTAATCTCACCTCCCATTCATCCATATTTGCATAACATGATTGCCGACCATCACTATACGTTTGTGATAGGAAGAAGACATGTGTCGTCCACTTCGTGGGAACAAAATATATTATATAAGAAAAAAATGTGGATGAAATGCATCTTATGAAAATAATTAAAATATGTACAATATTTGTGTGAGTTTATATATATTTATTTCATTACTATATATATATATATATATATATATATATATATATATTTCATTTACGGTATGCTGCGAGATCATAGACAAATGGGAGGAGAGAGTACTGCAAGATGACATTGCACAACAGCAACCCCAATTAGCAATATTACGTACTTTAAGACTTTTTTTTTAATGACCGGGGGAAACTTAACTACCTCCCCCATCAATCTCGGTGTGCCACCGTTAGAACCTTATCTATTTGTTCTGGGCTATGTATGAGTGCATCATTCTGAACCCAGAAAATTAGAGATGGCAAAGTTTTGGCCCGAAATTGGGATTACATATGATGAAACGTTAGCCTGGGAAGATTTATGGGCTCATAGCTCAAGTATTATTTAATCATGCTATCTGAGAGCGTATAATATTCCATTTGGATGAATCAATACTTGGTGTAAAGGAAATCCTATGTGTTTCTCGGGCAAGATTAACGTAAAACTCACCATTTTGTGGGTGAAACATTATATATATATATATATATGTGTGTGTGTATGTATGTATGTATGTATGTATATACGTACGTATGTATGTATGTTCACGGGCACCTAATATTCCCCCATAAAATGACTGGAGTGGTCTGTGACAAGCATAATATTATGTTTTTCTACTTTAACCAGCACCAAAACACGACCCAACACCATTTCTGAAAACTGCCCATTATTCTAGCTAGTGTTAGGCGCCTTCAGAAAATTTACCTTAATGTAACCGTATTATATATAGCAGTAGAGAGGGCAGTCCAGATCATTAAAAACTGTGACGCTTAAAGGTTTCCCTCTTCCCTGATAACGTTCACATAAGGTTATTTCTGACTGGGAAGAGCTGTAACCCAGAAAAACGCACATATGAGAACGGAAATCTACTTTAGTTGGAGAATAAGGACGAAGCTAAGGGTAGCATGCACACCCAAACGCTCCGAGAAAATCATAGTTGGGACTGATACCAAAAGGCCGCTCTAAGTGAGAGCGATGGGCAAGACTGGGAGATGGTATGCGGTTGACAAGGTACACTGCTGTTTGTATGGCATAAACCTAGTAGGATGCAGGAACAGAGGATGCAGCAAGTAATGTCAAAGTCGTTTCGATGATATATATGTTGATACTTGTGTTCATCAGTATCACTTTGCTCAGGGGTATGCGTTCAAGAGAGTCAATGGGCAATCCCCTGAGCATCCAAATGGTAAGATAGGGTGCGAAATTCCCCTCCCTAGTAAGAATGGAATGCTTTGATCTTAGAAGAAAAGAAAATTTCAACATTTGAAGCTGAAGAAAGACATCAAGGACATCGGATTTATGGACTAGAGGAAACAACAATGTAAATTTACTAAAATCATCAAAACATAAACAAAAAATCTAAAGGCCTACTAGAACACTAGGAGAGAGAGGAAGAGAAAATCTATGAAACTTAACCTGCTGACAAGCAAGCAAAAATCGAGCTTAATCGAGAACCAGTAAGTGGGAGATCGACCATACTTTGAGATGACCTCGAGCATTGTGCATATAGCTGGATGACCAAGACACTCATGCTTATACACATGAGAAGAAGCACGCTTGCCGACCATTGCCTAGGCCTTGTCTGTTACCCCCTTGGCTGGATCTCCGAGTGCTACTTCGTTGTCCACTTCGGCTGATGGCTTTGTCAAGCTCCCTATTCTCCTTCATCCTTTTACTATCCCTGGCCTCCAGCCGTTCGGCCCCGTCGACTTCACTACTGTTCATACCAACTGGGTCGGCATGCAAGACTAGGACCGTTCCCGTCCTCCTTCCAGGCCCGATTGTGTCAACACCAGGAGTTCTCTGCGCAGATCTAACTCTACAAGCTCTACTCGATATCGAGACTTTGTTTAGTTTTTGGCCTCTTTTGGTTTTGGGGCTCTCGGGCTATTTGTTGTTCTTCACCCCCAGCTTGGGTACACCGCCGTCCCTACCCATGTACTCCTCTATGTTCTTACTGCTTTCATTAATGAAAAATCGCTTGTCTGGTGGTCGGGGTGGCACGTCCTGTCCCTTCCGCCATGAAGGGATGAATGGATTATCTTGTGTCCCACCTTGCAAATATTTCCTTTCAGTTAAAAAAAAAGGAGGATATAAAGGTTTGTTTGGCGAAAAAAAAAAAACCATGTTGCCAAGGTTGGAGACATGAGGAGTGAGATGGTGAGTTACTCGGGAGCCGGGGTACCAAACATAGCTCAAGGGGGTATGGTGCGCACCAAACGAGTATGCAGAAGGTGCTGGTGGTAGCGAAGAGGGGGAGAGGGCGCTGGGACACACCAGGTAAATTCTACCGTGTAGAGCAAGCATCGGTAGTATGATCAAAAAAATGTCAAATATTTTAGCACTAGTAGCAAACGCGACCTTATTCTCTGAGATAGGATAACCGTCTGCGGCCTTGTCTGCTGCATTCGTGGTGTGGAGAACGCTTTTTGGGTGAAGGGGAGGTGTGCATTGGAGTGTAGGAAGGTGGAAAGCTAGAGATATATATGGATGAATAATTGAAGGAGGGAGGTAAGAGGGTGGCTGGACATGGGATGTTCAGTATTGCGCCGGAGAGGGTGAGGCATATGTGAGGTGCCTTTGCTGGCCAAGCTGATCGGAAGAAGGGCCAAAAAGTGGGCAACAAAGAGGGACAGACAAAGGCAATGGGAAGAAGAAAGGCGGTGCTCTGTTCTGCATAGAGCAGGGACGGGTTTGCAGGGTGATGGGCAGGAGAATCAAGAGTAGGAGAAAGAGGGCGAATAGCGTAAAGTGGCTCTGATACCATGAAAATGTTTGCATACATAAGAGATGGCCAGGAGAAACTCACGCCCTGTATATTCTATCATACATGGGTGCAGTGCAAAATATATTTCATATATATATATATATATATCCAGGTGATGTTACAAAGTTTATAATAATACAACCGGGAGTTAGACGCATCACACCTAAGACTCTCACATGTGGAACAACACGCTAAGAGTTCTATCTAAGAGTCCAGTACATGTCTTATCCAGAAGTTATAACAAACATAAATGTGTGCAAAATATCTCCTAGTCTTTATCTCCAACCCCTTCATCTTCTTGGTGAGGCTCATAGTTCAAATCCTGAAGGACAAGTGTAGGTCGATCACCAGGTGGACTGGGCCCAAGATTCTTGCATGGCCCATGCATGCCACGCACTCTAACAAAAAGACGTACAGCATTTGAAGTAGTTTGCAAGGGCCGGAAATGGCTATCATCAAAGACGACAGGGACGTACGTAGATGCCCAACAGCTTCTCCAGATAACTTGATCACGCGCAAAAGAAGAGTTTTATTCCCTCGTGCCCCAGAAGTGCAGGCCCTTCTGATGGGAATCCATTTTGAACACTACGTCTTCATGCCCTTCCCCCGCTGTTGAGTACGGAACCCTAGCACTGGCGAGGTACGTACTGTGCGCTTCAAACGTACACCATCAATCGATCATGGAAGTAAATCATATATAATACGTAACCCGTAATTAGTTCATTCCAAAAGAAACCCACAAGTTGATCCGCCTTCCGGCGGAGAAGCTCTCCCCACCCCGAAGAAACCGAGAACCAGAGTTCTTTCAAGCAATACAACAGGGAAATTAAGGACCCAGAATAGAAGAAGCTAGTAAGAGAAGAGGGGGAATTAATCATAGTGGGAGCGCTTGGAGGACTCCGGTCCTGATGCTCGTATATATATATAACATGTCATCTAGCTAGCTAGCTAGTTAGAGTGGCGCGCTCTCTCCTCCGCCGAGGCGAGGAGGTCCTCCAACACCCGGGGGTCCAAATACTCCAGTTCGATCACCTGCCTCCCTCGCTCCCCCGCAGAACCCACCCTTCCCTGCGCCGGCGACGAGGAGGAAGGAGAAGAGGATGGGAACGAAGAGGGGGAAGAAGAAGAGAACGGCAAATTCGGCGACTGGTACTCCTCCGGGAAGTTGAGCACGGCCAGAGAGCCGTGCATGATGCAGGCGGCGCGGTCGTAGGCCCGGGCCGCGTCCTCGGCCTTGTCGAAGGTCCCCAGCCACACGCGCACCCCGGGGCGCGTGGAGTCCCGGATCTCGGCCGCGAACTTGCCCCAAAGTCGCCGCCGCACGCCCCGGAACCGGACCTCCACGTTGTCCTGCCCAACCCTCGGGGAGTCGTCCTCCATCTCCTCTTCCGCTCTCGAGCAGCTGCGGGCCGGTGAAGGTGGGGTGGTGATCGATGTAGGCTTGGTGGGGGAGAGAGTGGGTGGCTGGCTAGCTAGCCACTGAGAGGGAGGGTTGCTGGGGGTGAGCGTGGTGTGTTGGGAGGGAAGGCCCGGTGGGGGGTTTAAATTTAGGGAAGGGATGCGCCACCTGGCCTGCTAGCGGGGTCGGGATAAAGGGGGGCGGGGGGGTGAGATTCTCCCCCACTGGCTGATCCACCGTCGGTGTATGCTGGCGGTACGAATTTGTGTTCTCGGTCGATGGGCGGGTCAACCAGGCCGATGGCTTTTGATCTGGACGGGACGGCGGGGGGTGTAAGGTGGCCTGGGATGCTCTCTCTCTAATCCGCTTTGCCACCACACTTTTTCCTTGGCGGTGCAATTTCCTCGTGCCTGTGTCATTGTCAAGGGAGATCATGAGAAAGAGAGACGTTGAACCCATCACCTCACCACATCATGTGCTCGAGATCATCACCATGTACATCATGCATGCATATTTCTTAGATTTAGCTAGTTAGAGCAAAAAATCACTTTCTTACTCCACTTTTTAAGCTCATGCGATTAAAGAACAAACTGTCAAAATTAAGCTGCTTTAAACTCTACAAAGATCGAGCTTAGATAAACTCCCGACTAACACTGAGAAGAAAAAGGGATATCTAGAGTTTTCCCATACTTTCTAATCAGTGGGATGTCATGAACCAAGGTTCGCCGACTCGTAGGTAGTATTGTATCAGGTCCCTTCTAATTCTATATGAGTCAATCTGACTCGGATTACAGTTTAATGCTCTTCATCCATAAAATACAAGATTTATGAGTAATATTATAATATTATTATAATTCTATAATTGTTAAAATATAATTAATTTAATTTTTAATTATATTGCTGTTATTTAAATAATTTATAACGACTTAATACAATACAACTAATTAACTATAATGACTCAAAACTCTCTAGACATGGTACGAGTCAACTATAACACACCGAATCTATATGATACGGCAAACCAAACCATGGCGTTAACTTAGAAGAGAGATGGTGAGGCAGTAATCCAGCCGAAAGATCACGGTTTGTTCGGAAACTCCACGAGTTAGCTCCACGTACGTATAGCACTAGATCGATGCGTTTGTAGAATAAGAAGAGCGTTTGATGCATGCCCTCTCTTCTTTGGCGATGGAAGAATAGTGTGGTACATGGAACCTGGGTCTAATCCTGATGATTTCAGTGGCAACTAAGCATAGATACTTAGCTCTCATGTTGTCCTTTAACGTTAGTTTTGCCGGCATCTGTCACTAAAAATGCAAAGTTGGCTGCTATTCGAGTCCAGGGTAACGTGGCGAAAATTTTGATTGGACAGGAACCTCCCTAATCCCTCGCTTCGTGCATGCACAAGCTTTATCTTTAAATGGAGATTCCCCACTGGGGTGTCTGCAGAAAGACTTGCTCCTTTATTTTTCCTGCAAATTATTTTAGAGGAGATAAAACTGCAGTCTTAGAGCATTTGGAGAACGAAGGCAAAAGTCTAAAGATCACTTTGATAACGGGTTAAATTAGGGGCGGGTGATTTACCCGAGTTAGTCCACCTCACCCTTAACCTTAATCCGAGTGAATTAACTCGTTCCATCTATTTTCTAAGAATGAGTTAATCACTTTAACTCTATCCGATTAAGAAAAAAAATATCAAATAGAAAATAACTTATCCGACCCTAATTAACTCACTCTAACTTGACTTAACCTGTTACTAAAGTGACCCTAGGGGACCCCACGCGCAAAGGTGGCATAAATATTACCTGGTTATCCTATACGCCAATCCCACTAATTATTAGTTACGCGTTTCCCTTATGGCAAGTCAATCTTCAATTGATCGACATGAGGGAGAAAATCCAGAACTCAAGTAGGTGGGAGATGGAGCTCAACAGTATCTCAAACCCCACCTCCAGTTTGATCAGGGCTGCCCGCTCCCTAAACTACAGTCCAGCATTAATGTGCTCATGATGCACTGATCTTCAGCAAGAGGTGATGAAGATTGAAGGCCGAAGACAATTGTAGGATCGGATTTGTGTGTAGGAACTGGAAAGTAGTGTACCCATGTCATCATCAGCTGCGTCAGGCTATGAGATCGAACTGCAAAAAGTGCATATAACCTGTTGCGCTGTTGAGAAGAAAGGGAGAATAAGTTTAGCTACCCTGCTGCGGACTGTTTCTCAGATTAAGAAAACGTTCGCGAATGGGCTTTCCAAAAAGGGTGCCCCAAAATTTCAGAAAAACTCATTGAACTGTTTGAATTTCAAAATAAAACCCCACAATCTCCCACAAATTCAAATCATTTCGATAAAATAGACGATCTGAGACTACTTATAGCAATGTACTTTCAGTGGAGGTACCTTCGGCTTTGAACCTTCACCTGAGTACATCAATCTTTTTCACACAGGTTCTAAGCAAACTCAAGTCTTGAACTTCAACCTTGGAATGCATGAAAGTCAATTGGTAACAACACATCACTGGCGACGGTTGAGTCCTTATGAGTTGATGCTTTATGGGGCCATGCATCAGAATCTCGTTTCATAAGTGTTAAAGAGAGTTGTCCAGAGCCCCCACACTGCAGCCCCACGATGACACTTACATAGGTGAGTTCTTCACTGATGTAATGCTAACATCTTGCCTAAAAAAAAGGCCTTGGACCCATTAAGGGCTTTAAGCTTAGCCTTACCAGCAGTCGAGAGCACTTATCCAAAGAAGGAACTTTGAGATTAAATCTCCAATCATTTCAGCCCGCCCTTACAGCTTATTAATTATTACCATTGAACCTTCTTCTTGGGATCTCCAATTAGATATGTTGGGTTGCCACGGTAGATGAAACCAAAATAAGTTTTAGTCCCATTCTCTCACTGGATCTCTTGACTTTCTCGGAGTCAAATACTTTAGTTAGTGGATCTGTAATATTGTCCTTTGAACTAACATAGTTAATCGATACCACTCCCTAAGGTAGCAATTCACGAATAGACTTTAGTTTAACCCGAATATGTCTCTTCTACTTTTGATTATACTTAGTACTCTTGATGTATACAATTATAGTTTGGTTATCACAATGCATTGAGATCATAGAAATAAGCTTACTTAGTAGAGTAATTTTAGAAATGAGACCCCTCATCTAGGTAACCTCTGCTACCGAAGTATCTAAAGTACACAACTCACCCTCTGGAATAGACCGAGATATAATAATATGCTTAACAGACCTCCAGGAGACTGCACTGCCTCTAAGTGTAAATACATAGCCAACGATGCCTTTACTCTCAGAAGTATTGGCGATCCAATTAGTATCACTATATCGCTCTAGGACTGTTGGGAACCTCCTATATTGCAAACCAAAGGATATAGTTTCTCTCAAGTACCCGAGCAATCTATCCTATACATTCCAATGTACGTATCTTGTCCATACAACTTGTGTAATTGCTCAACTGAGAGACTGCAAAAGAAATGTCAAGTCTAGAATATATAGTTGACTAAGTACATTAAACTACCAATTATATGATAATAACATAATTGAGAAACAAGTTCACCATGGTTCTTATGAAGAGTTTCAGAAGAATCATAAAGTATTTCATTGATTTTACATGGCTATAGTTAAATTTCTCCAACGTTTTCTCAATATAGTGCGATTGAGAAATTACTATCTCTTTAGTTGATCGAGTCAACTTCAATACTAAAATCATATCAGCACACCCCATATCTTTCACATCAAACTTTCCACCTAAGAATGCCTTGGTTTCATTTATTATCGCAATATTTGTGCCAAATAATAAAATGTCATCAACATACATACATAAAATATTACAATGTTCACACTTTTCTTGTAATAAATACATTTAGCAGAGTCATTGATTTCAAAGTCAAATGAGAGAAAAACTTTATCTAACTTCTCATGCCATTGGTTAAGAGCTTGTTTTAATCCATACAAGAATTTAACAAGTTTCCAGATGACCTTCTCATTGCCAGAAATCACATATCCCTCATGTTGATCCACATATATCTCCTCATCAAGATCACCATTCAAGAAGACAGTCGACCTTGATGTCCATTTGATGGCTCTTGAAATGATAAATAGACGCCTATGCTATAATGACATAGAGAATGGTTATCCTAGTAACAGGGGAGTAGGTGTCAAAATAGTGTATCACATCTTTATATTCGAATCCCTTAGTAACCAACCTAATTTTGAATCAATTGACCCATCAGGTTTCAACTTCTTGTTAAACACCCATTTACACCCTATAGTGGAACAACCAGGAGGTAAATCTAGCAACTCTCATGTGCCATTAGAGATAATAGAATCTATTTCACTCTTAATGGATTCTTTCCATTGCTTAGCCTCTACTGAAGTCATTGCATTTCTATAGGTGAGAGGATCACTTTCAATGTGGCAGCTGATAAAATCTTAACCTAGATCCTTAAGGATCTGTGGTCTCTTGCTCCTCCTTAATTTCACACACTCTTTTGACTCATCTGGTCTAGATTGACTTGAGAAAGAAACATCCACTTGGGTAATAGGAACAGAAGAAGAAGAAGCAACAGATTGAGGTATTCTCATATATCTTCATAGGGAATATATCCTCAAAAAATGTAACATCTCTAAACTCAACAATAATATTTGCATCTATCATAGGCATCTTCGATTTAATGATAAAAAACTTATACACAAAACTACTATGTGCAAAGCCTAGAAAAATACCATCCATAGTCTTAGGTCTAAGGTTCTCCCTTTTGTAATCAGGTACTAGTACCTTTGCAAGGCACCCCCACATTTAAGGTATTTCGAACTTGTGTTTCGACTCTTTCGAAGTTCATATGGACTTTTATCCTTAGACTTTTGGGACACTCTATTTAGAATATGACATACAATATGTAGGGCTTCAATCACCGTACATGAAGTTAGGTAGTCTAGATCTAGCTTCCCAACCTGGCATTTATCTTTCTTTTTTTTTTGAAAGGAAACAGATGAGTCATTTCATTGCATACAGTATCCACAGTACATAGAGGACTTTGAAAGCAGCCCATACAAGGCAACCATACCTGAACCCTTACTGCCAGCCAACTCAACACAGTAAAAGCAACAACAGAAACTATAGAAATCGAAAATAGCGCTCCTGAAATACTGATGAACCGTGTAGGCCCTCATCTGAGAGATGAGGTGAAACCGCTTGAGGGGCACAAGGTTTCCGAACAGCACGATCAGTCGGTAGAGGCGTGGAAACACTCGGGTAGGAGGCATCCGGGTGGATGCACTGGGGATAAGAGCCGGATCTCCGAGCTTCCTTGGGATCGAGGGCCGAAACGCTTCAACAGCTTTAAGGGGATGCCAACCCAAACCTTGAAGAACTCCACAGTAACGCCTGGCCGGGTGAGTTAGATAAGGGGGCAGTGTGCTTCTACAGGGAGACGGCAGCTGGAGTTTGGGAATACTGAAGGGGGAGCCTTCAAAGAGGTCTTTGTACCGGAAATTGTATGAACTAGATAACTCGAAGGGAGGTTGAACAGGGGGGACAGAGGGAAGATTACAGGGGAGTCCCAGAGGATCTCGCCTTGGCCTGATGAGTTCAGAAGAACTCGCCTGTCAAAAAGACCAAAAGGGTCCCGGCGAAACGCACCTGACACGGGACCAAAGTGACGAGCAGGTCTATGGGGGATGGAGGGAGATTGACGGTGGGTATTCGAGGGGCAGGAGGGTGGGGAGGCACAAGCTGAAATGGTTACCCGGGGAAGACACAATGGGTGGGAGGGAGGATGCGGAGCAGAGGGGTGAGGGTCAGCGCGGGGGAGACGGTGGGGAGGGGGAAACCGGGAAGGCTAGGATGGCGGCGGGTCGGGGGGTGGGGAGACAGGGGTGTGAGGGTGGAGACAATAGGAAAGTGGGTGGCGGTGGGGGAAGAGTGGCAGGGATGGGAGGGGCCGGTGGGGAAGAGGTGGTCGGGGAGGGGGGGAGGATAGAGAAGGGGGCGGGAGCAAAACGGGGGGGGGAGGGGAGGCGTCGGGCAAAGAAGATGGGCGGGGGTAGGAGGGGAGGGTGCGGGAGGGGGCTGACGGAGGGGGAGGATCAGGAAGGGGTCGGCGGAGACGGGGGGGCGTGGGGTGAAGAGCGGGGAGCTCACCTGTGCGGGGGGGGGGGGGGATCCTGGAGGGAGCTCCCCCTCCCGACGAGCCACCGGTGCGAATCCCGCTGGAGAACTTCCGGCGACGATAACCATCGCCCGAGGGCGATGAAGGTTCCGAGGGTAGGTAGGAGCTCCCACCTACCCTAGTGCAAGAAAGGGGAAAGCCCCCCAACCTGGCATTTATCATATCTATGAACATCATGTTCTTGCATCATATTACACCGTTGGATCGAGGATTATATGGAGTAGTTATCTCGTGAATAGTGCTAGACTGTTGGCTAAAGGACTGAAATATATTTGAGGTATACTCTCCACCCCTGTGATCAGATAACCTCTTAATGGTTTTGTTTGTTTGATTTTTAGCCTCAAATTTAAAAACAATAAACTTATCTAAGGATTCATCTTTAATTTTCAACAGGCAAACGTAACAACAACAAGAATAATCATCGATAAATATAATGAAATATTTTCTATGATCTCTCGTTAACATGCCATTAAATTCACAACAATCAGTACGTATCAATTTTAAAATATCAGAATTTCTATCTACCAATTTAAAAGGTTTTGTCGGTTGTTTATATTCAACTCAAATTTCACACTTATTTCTAGTGTCTACATCATGCATAGGTATCATTCCAAGTTTCATCATTCTCTTTAAAGTTTGAACATTCACATGACACAATCTACCATACCACACAACACAAGATTTAACATTGAATGAAACAGAATCAACTACCTTATTCAAAGGAGCACATTCAACATTCAATTTAAACAGTCCATCATGAAGATAACCATTTCCAATAAAAATCTCAAATATAATATCATAACTTTATTGCACTTAAAATACAACTCACAACCCATTTAAACTAGAGACGAGCCACTAATCAGATTCCGTCGCATCGCTGGAACGTGGTGCACCTTGTGCAGTGACATAACCTTGAAGAGAAGTACTTCAGGTCAACTCACCCCGTCCCTAAGCTATAGTGGAGTTCCCCAAGGTCACAGACATGTCTTCTGAAACCTGATAGGAGAGGAATGTAGACGGATTAGCACAAACATGTACATTGACTCCTGTGTCTACGTACATGCCATTCATTAGGTTTATAAACCATATGAATTTCAAGGTTAAAAGATGCAGACCCTTCAATTGAACTAGCATTGGTGGTCAACACATTGACCTGTGCCTTGGAATTGGATGCTTTGTCTTTATTTTATTTTTTGCCCTTTCTCTAAGGACAGAACTGAGCAAAATGTACCACAGCTCCACATGTCCAACAAGACTTATTATTGTCTTTCTTTTAAATCTTAGGCTTCGGTTTGACTTTATTTTTTTGGGACTGTCGTTTTGGGGTAGGGGTAGAACCCACAACTACATTTGCCCTAGGGACAAATTCAACAAGTAAAGATTTATCTACTACCCTGTGTTGGTTTCTCAGTTCCTCTTCTATGTTCAAGGCACAATCTTCCCTCTCTTATGGCTTACAGACATCCCAAAGTCCTCCTACCTAGGTGGCAATTTCTCTATGGTCGACATGACTTGGAATTTTTAAGGAAGAGGCATGTCTCCCTCAACCAGGCCATGCAATAAAACCTGCAACTTATGGCTCTTCTCTACAACAAATTTACCCTCAACCATCTTAAAGTTCAATAATTTGCCCATCATATATTTTTCTAGACTAAAATCCTCAGAATTATTGTACTTCTTGTCAAGAGACACCCACAATTGTTTGGCTGAGGTCATTGAATAAAATATATTATACAGGGCATCGGAGAGAGAAGACAAGATTCTCCCATGACACAAGTAATCCCTATGCTTAAAGCTCTCCATTGCCGCACCATAGGCTAGGTCATCGCCCTCAGAAGAGGGTGGATCAATCCGACTCAATTACGGAAAATAGGCTAAGGGTTATTAACCAAAATTTCATTCATTATTGCCAACACTTAGGGCCGCTTTGATAGCGGAATTGTCGGACGGATATCTCAATCGATGAGAGAGGAGGAGAGTGGGGCCCACGTGCTCTTCTCACTCACAAACCTCCTAACCATCCTCGATTAACTTACTCGACCCTCCGGAGTCGAGTAAACTAACCCCGCTCCGATATCAAAGATGCCCTTAAAGTTTTACCCAAAAAAATTTTTTGGCTTAATGTTAGTCTCGTCGGACGTAAGGATCTTAGAGTTCATCAGGCCTACAATGACTAGTACTTTCTCTTAAATTGTTAGAAATAATTTGTGAGATATGTAGACAATGAACAAACCCAAGATCCAAAATAGAACAATAATATAATATGTAATAAGCATTGCAAATCAAATATAAAAGTCATTAGAAATAATTTTATGGTTGAAGCGTCGATGAGCCAACTGTCTTTAGAGAAAGTATTGTGCGCCCCGAACGGTGCAAGGGTCGACGACAACCATCTCTCAAGATCTGACAATCACTCATGATCTATGTAGATGCACCCCAAGACGAAGACCCACGGCGGACCCAACCTTAGATCGCATTTTCAAGTCTCACGTCATCAAGAACAAGTGGAGAAGAAAGAACAAATGCGCATAAAAGGAGCGCTGAGTGTGAGCAGAGAATGTCAACGATGGTGGGGTGTATGATCGATGATGGGTGTGGCGACGGCGTGCACTACGGCCGACAATGGCTGTTGCATTGTTGAGAAGAAAGGGAGAGAGATAGAGAGAGCACCGATGGCTGTCTATTGACAAGGAGAGGGAGAGCACGGTAGGTGTATCTCATGTTGGAAGAAGAAAAAGTAGAAAAACCAAGACGGCGGCGAGAATAATGTTTAGATACCTTACTACGGATGATTTCTCAGGATGAGATACCATTCGTGAATGCTCAAAAGGGCGCGCTAAACTTCAGAAAAATTTATTGAAATGTTTGAATTTTAAAATGAAGCCCCACAAGCACCCCCACCATGGGTGAGAGATACTCGGGAAGAGAGAGAGAGAGGATAGTGCTGATGTGGCAGGCCACCCATAGGATGAGACGATAACATTGATTAGATGATAAGAATCAGGCATAATTTTATAAATAGGTTGAGATTAGACATATTTAAATATTTATTTATTAAAATAAAATTATTTTTAAAATTCAAATATTAATTATGAAAATAAAAAATATATATTTGTGTGAATTTTTGTACGTTCAGTTCATTCCTACAAATATATATTTTATTTATAGTCATGATGCGAGAACATAGACAAGTGGGAGAAGAGAGTGAGATGACATGGCACAACAGTCTGCAATAATACTTTACAGAGTTTTTTATTTTTCATGACCGGGGGAAACGTACCTTCGCCACGTGCCACCGTTAGAACCTTATCTTTACGTCATTGGAGGCATATAAGCGCATCATTCCGAACTAAGAGAATAAGAGATATTTTGGCCCAAGATTCCATCAAATACAATAAAATGTTAGCCTATGTAGATTTATGCTCCTTAAATCATGCTATGAGAGAGCGTATAACCCATTATTTGGATGAATCAATACTAGAAGAGGGTATAGCTACGACGTGTACTTACGACATTGTCATTCATCAGAGTAGATTGACTTATACTTACGATTTTTTTAAATAATAATATTTTTAAAAAATTATATGATCAATGGTCGTAGGTAATACATCTGTTATACGAGAGTTTTACGCACCGTAGGCATGACACAAAAACATCGTAGGTATGGATGTGCTCCCCCCACCTCACACTAAAAAAAAAAAGACTCAGACTGTTATCTCGTAGGTATAGATCAGACCGCCCCCTTTACACACCGTAGACATAAATTGGGACTGTTCTGCCATAGGTATAGACCCAACCGCCCTCACGAGTCATAAGAATAGGGAATAATGTTTTTTTACGTTGATTGGTGCAATCACTCATGTCTGATAAAAGAGTCAAAAATTGTGGATTGTCTCCCCTCGAATCCCTAAACCTTACATCCCAAAATCACCCCCCCCCCCCCTTCGTATCCCCAAATCCCTACGGCCTCCCTCCCCTCCCCGCTGGACATTCCCAAATCCCTGGCCACCCTACCGCCCCCGTTGAACATTCTCGACGGGCCCCTCGATCATGTCGACCGCCTCGAAACCCTTTATTGTTGGACGTGGTCCCAGATAATTAGTGTCTATTTTCATATTTTTATTTCTATCACATGCATTGTTCTGGGACTTTTGCAGAACTAATTAAGTCATTTTTATACTTAATCTCAATCTCTTACTAAGTTTAGTAGTGTACGTGTAAATCGTTAAATTTTGGGTTATGAAGTAACATGTGAGATTATAGGCATATTTAGCGAAATAAATTATATAATTATATAATTAATAATATCTCAATAGACCCGTGATTATCACTATGCTACGTTGTTTTATTTTGTTGTGAGTTTGATATTTTTAAAATTGATTGAACTGTGTTTTAACGACGAGTATTACGGCACATCAATTTTTGACGTCGTTGTTTGAGAGGACGTTGAGTTTTGAGTTAATAATTTTGTGTTTCTTGTGTATAATATATTGTTATTGACTTTTGTCTCTTTTTGTGTGGTTTGCAGAAAAAAAAGAAAGATGAAAGGGAGAAAAATAGAACTTGAAAATCTAGAAAAAAATATATTAAGAAAGTGTTGCAGAGATGCAGAAGTGTAAGTAAAGCTCATGTTCTAAAAATCAGAAAAAATAGATAAAATAGAAGAAAAAAATCCGAAAAAAGTGTTAGATAAGCTTTCTCGATTTTCCACGTCCTTTCTTAATTTTTACAAAAAAGAAAAAGATGAAGGATTATTATCTACTTTAGTATCTTATCTTTTCCTCTTTTAATTTGATTTTCTTTTTATATATTTAGTTAGTTTTCATATTTTAAAAATCATAAAAGATTAAAACACTCTAAGGGCAATTTAGTTTTCATATCTTTTCCTCTCGTCGGACGAGAATCTTCTCCACTAAGATCTCCATAAATCTCCGACGTTGAAGGATTCCATCTTCAGTCATTGGGTTGGTTGTACTATTAGGGATCCTTGGAGATAGTATGTATATCCCGGAACTTTCGGATCCTTCTTCGTGGGTCCCGGATCTGGTTTTCAGAGCGTCCGGCTCTGTTGTGTCCGAAATTTCGTTTTGGACATCTTTCGTGTTCGGATCGGCGCGATCCGGAGTTGTTTCGGAGGCCCGGAGGCGTTCCGCGACTTTTCCGCGCGTGTTTTCCGATTCCCGGTGTGTGTTTCGGCTTTTTCTTCGGAAGCTCGCTGCAGGCGAACCGGGCGGTTCACCCGGGCACGAGTGGTACCGTTGCGATCGGTGCGTTCCGAGGATTCCGGAAATATATTTTTCTATTTTCTGGTATTTTTTCGAAAATTCGGATTTTCTATAAAGCCCTAATTCTTTTTCTTTTTCTTTTCTCCTTTCTCTTTCTTCTTCTTCCTCTTCCTCCGTTTCTTCCCACCGTGACACCCTCCTCTCTCCCTCTCTCCCATTCGGATGCGGCGAACCCCTCTCCGGCTACGGACGGCGGCGGGGCGACGGCGCGGAAGTGTGGGCAGCGGCGAGGCGAGCTCGTGGGCGTGCGGCGTGCGGCGTGCGTGGGAAGCGTGGGGAGTTCGTGAAGCTTAAAGCGTTCTTCGTGGTTTGTGGGCGATCCGGCGGAGCATTCGCTCCATTGAGGTAGGGTGACGTTCCTTAGCCTCATGCCGATCTTTTTCGAGATTTATAGGCCGCGGGGAGGCCGAGAGGGGATCGTTTGAGCGTTTTTGGGTTTTTCCATGATTTGGGGAGAGCTCGCCCGATCTATGGATTTGATGCATGATTTCGTGTTTTGATGGCCTAGAATCATGCTAGGGGTCCCCAGGGGTCTTCCCCCTTGATTTCCCCCTCTCCTATGGAGGCATGGGGGCGTGGTTAGGATTTTTGGGCGTTTCTACTATTTTCGGCCGCAGACTGAGAACGCGCTATACTCCAGTAGCGCGTTCTTGGAGGTCGCGCAGTCCCGACCGAGCGCGTTCATCGGAGAAGATGAACAGGGGGCGGTTCCTATCGCGCTATGGGGTCCTAGCGCGATCAGCCTTGTCGCGCTAGCCGTCCCTAGCGCGACATGCCTTGTCGCGCTAGGAGGCCCTAGCGCGATGTCCATTGTCGCGCTGGGAGGCCCTAGCGCGTTCTTCCGTGTCGCGCTAGGTATCCCTAGCGCGATCTGGCTGTTGTTGGGTGTTCCCCTTGGGCCGTGTGTGCGTCCCGGGCACCCCGTGAAGTTCCGTTTGCCTTGGTCATGCGTTTGGCCGTGGGCGGTGAGTCCGTTTCTTTTCCGACCGTGGTCACCGTGCGACGGGGATGGTACGTGGGGTAGCCCCCGTACTTCGTCAGGTTCGGACGTCGTTTTCCGTTGACTTGAGAGTCTACTCCTTTGTGACCCTCCACTAGTCGTAGCCTGCTAGTACGCGTGTGCTAGTTGCACCAGGGAGTGGTGTACGGGCTTACCCTGAGGACGGTTTTAGACTGGTTACCGTCGGGCCCCTCGTCACATCAGAGTCCAGTGCCAGGGGAAAACCGGTCAGAGGGCCAGACCTAGGACGCGTGGTCTGTGTGTGCACACGTGGTTGGGGACTGTGGACGCACGTCGACGGGCGTGACCCCAGCTAGTCACTTGTTTGTGAGTTACTTGTACGGTGTCTGCGCCTCAGGTAGGACCTACCACGTCAGGCGGTTCACCTGCGGCGCGGTGTAAGACGTCAGGGGACGCTACCGGCTGTGCTTCTAGTGGGTGGTACTCCTGTCGAGTACGGAGTGACAGACTGTCAGTCGTGTGTTTCCGACCTTCGGGTTTTACGGTTCAACCGTAGGTTTCGGTCTTCTCGTACCGTGGCACGTGTGTCAGTTTGCGTGCCGTAGGGTCTAGTTCTGTAGAGTACAGGACTTTCCTTTCCGAGGTACTTTCCTACCGCTAGAGTAGTGGTTTCTCGTTTTACGAGGTAGGGTTCGAGTGATCCCTACTGAGTCTTGTTCCGAGACTCATTCCCTGCGTGTTTTCACCGTGTTTCAGGTGAGGCGCCACCTTCGGGGAGCGCATCAGGAGCGCAGCGTGGTGCAGGTGCCCAGAGGTAGTGCCAGAGGTCAGAGCCGGGGTATGCCCCGTGTAGCTGTACTTTTCCTTCTTGTCACTGTACTAGTCGTGGACTGTTCTTGCTGTTGTTGTTATTTTATTGTGGACCATGTAAAATGTTAATTTATTTCTTGCTTTATATTATAACTGTTTAATTTCTGTAATTATTTGTGATACTTGTGTAGTCTCCATACCATCCTTTTAACCCTTCCGAGTCTTCGGACTCGTGGGTGGCGGTGCGAGTCTCGGGTTATCGGACCTTCCCGGTAATCGGATTCTCGGGCCGTTACAGCTGGTATCAGAGCGCGGTTGTGGAATTACGTAAGAATCATAGGTAATTATAGTGGTCCACTAGTCCACAACAATGATGTACAGGTGACGCTGGCATTGGGCACCGTGTGTTTATTTTGACATTGTCGTTTTCGTGTTTTCTGTCTTTTGCTTCAGGAGCGAGTATGGCGCCGAGGAGGAGTTCTCGCTCTCAGCAGGGGCAGTCGGCTGGAGGTCAGGAGATCCAGCAGGGGGTCCAGAGGGACCAGGAGGAGCATAGCAGAGTTCCGGGAGATACCGAGGCCGCGGATGCTGCGAGAGCTCCGGGGGCCGAGGATTTCTTCCGAGGCATGTACTGTAATATCCCGGACCTTTCGGATCCTTCTTCATGGGTCCCGGATCTAGTTTTCGGAGTGTCCGGCTCCGTTGTGTCCGAAATTTCGTTTCGGACATCTTTCGTGTTCGGATCGGCGCGATCCGGAGTCGTTTCGGAGGCCCGGAGGCGTTCCGCGGCTTTTTCCGCGTGTGTTTTCCGATTCCCGGTGTGTGTTTCGGCTTTTCTCTTCGGACGCTCGTTGCGGGTGAACCGGGCTGTTCACACGGACACGAGTGGTACCGTTGCGATCGGTGCGTTCCGAGGATCGCGGGGGTGTGATTTCCTATTTTTTGGAATTTTACGGATTTTCTGGGTTTTTCTATAAAACCCTTTTTCTTTTCTCTCTCCCCCACCATCTTCTTCTTCCTCTCTTCTTCTTCCTCCTTCCTCCTCCACCGTGTCTCCCTCCCTCTCCCTCTCTTCCTCCCGGTTGGCCACGGCGAGCTCCCCTCCGGCTGCAGACGGCGGCGGGGCGACGGCGCGGCGACGTGGGCGGCGGCGAGGCGGTCGTGGGGGCGTGCGGCAAGCGTGGGAAGCTTAAGGAAGAACGAGGGTTTTCAAGCGTTCTTCGCGATTCGTGGACGATCCGGCGGAGCATTCGCTCCATTGAGGTAGGGTGACGTTCCCTAGCTCTTCGCCGTTCTTTTCCGTGGTTTGTAGGCCGCGGGGAGGCCGAGAGAGGCATGTTTGGGCGTTTTTGGGGTTTTTCCATGTTTTGGGGAGAGCCGCCCGATCTATGGTTTTAGCCCATGATTCTATGTTTTGGTGGTTTAGATGCATGCTAGGGGTCCCCAGGGGTCTTCCCCCTTGTTTTCCCCCTCTCCGGTGGAGGTACGGGGGCGTGGTTGGTGTTTTTGGGGTTTTCCCGCCGTAGCGTGCTCTGGGGCAAGCGACGGTCACTCCAGTGACCGTCACATGCTTGTAACGCCCCTAGAGGGGTGCGTTACTTCCCTGGGTGTTGGCCTTTAGGGTCGAGGGCTGTAGCGGTCCTGCGACTGGCCGCCGTTTGCTAGTGACGCCCCTGGGCTGGGCCGTCACATGCTTTCGACCGTTGGGTTTTGACCGTTGGGGGTCAGGCCATGTAACGCACCGAGATAGGCGCGTTACATGCGTGTAACGCACTGGGGCAGGAGCGTTACTTCCTGTTGTCCCCCATGTGGATGGGCCAAGCGACGCGCTGGGGCAGGCGCGTCACTTCCCTTTCCATCCCGAGCGTGAGGGCCACGCGACGCGCTGGTCTAGGCGCGTCACATGCGAGTAACGCACTGAGCCCGACGCGTTGCTTGCAAGCGACGCGCCAGGGTAAGCGCGTTACTTTCCCTGTGGTTTTCGTGGGTGTGGGGTGCCATGTGACGCCCTGGCCTAGGTGCGCCGCTTCCAAGCGACGCACTAGGGTAGGCGCGTCGCTTCCCCCTACCCCCTGGCCGTGTGACGGTCCGCCTTAGACCGCTATTTTCAAGTGACGGCCCTAGAGTGGACCGCCATTTGGCAGTGACGGTCTGAGGGTCGGACCGCCACTTCCTGTGTTGCCCCATGAGGGTGGCAACCTCGCTTTTCTCCGACCGTGGTCTCCGTGCGACGGGACTAGTGCGTGGGGTGATTCCCACACGTTGTCGGGCTTGGGCGTTGTTTTCCGTAACTTGAGAGTCTACTCCTTCAGTGACCCTCCACTAGTCGTAGCCTACTAGTACGCGTGTGCTAGTCGCACCAGGGAGTGGTGTACGGGCTGACCTTTAGAGACGGTTTGTGGACCGGTTACCGTTGGGCCCCACGTCTTGCAGCCAGAGTCCGGCTGAGGGGAAAACCGGTCAGAGGGCCAGACCAGGGACGCGCGGTCTGTGTGTGCACACGTGGTTGGGGGCGGTTGGACCCACGTCGACGGGCGTGACCCCAGCTAGTCACTTGTTTGTGGTTACTTGTACGGTGTTCGCGCCTCGGGTAGGACCTACCACGTCAGGCGGTTCACCTGCGGTGCGGTGTAAGACGTCAGGGGACGCTACCGGCTGTGCTTCTAGTGGGTGGTACTCCTGTCGAGTACGGAGTGTCAGACTGTCAGTCGTGTGTTTCCGACCTTCGGGTTTTGACGGTTCGACCGTTGAGTTTCGGTCTTCTCGTACCGTGGCACGTGTGTCGGTTTGCGTGCCGTTAGGGTCTAGTTCTGTAGAGTACAGGGCTTTCCTTTCCGAGGTACTTTCCTACCGCTAGAGTAGTGGTTTCTCGTTTTTTTGAGGTAGGGTTCGAGTGATCCCTACTGAGTCTTGTTCCGAGACTCATTCCTTGCGTGTTTTCACCGTGTTTCAGGTGAGGCGCCACCTTCGGGGAGCGTGTCAGGAGCGCAGCGGAAGCGTGGTGCGGGTGTCCAGAGGTAGTGCCAGAGGTCAGAGCCGGGGGATGCCCCGTGTAGCTGTACTTTTCTTTCTTGTCACTGTACTAGTCGTGGACTACTGTTGCTGTTGTTGTTATTTTATTGTGGACCATGTAAAATGTTAAATTCATTTCCTGCTTAATATTATAACTGTTTAATTTCTGCAATTATTTGTGATACTTGTGTAGTTTCCACACCATCCTTTTAACCCTTCCGAGTCTTCGGGCTCGTGGGTGGCGGTGCGAGTCTCGGGTTATCGGGCCTTCCCGGTAATCGGATTCTCGGGTCGTTACATGTACCATCTCATGTCTCAGCAGTTTGGCGGAGAGGCTGCTGAGGGCTCGTTCGTCAGGGGTGGGCCAGGCCGAGCGGTGAGGGACTTCATGCAGTTCCATCCACCTTACTTTAGCGGCCAGGCAGACACTGATGCGGCTCGTGATTGGCTTGATGAGATGGAGCGGGTGTTCAGTTCTGCGAAGAGTGCTGCCGAGGACAGAGTAGTGTTGGCCTACAACCAGTTGCAGGGTACGGCTCGGAGGTGGTGGTCTTCCGAGTGGAAGACGTCCTTTCAGCTTCGTCCACTTGAGCAGATCGAGTGGGATGACTTTGTTAGTGCTTTCAAGCGTACGTACTGTCCAGATATTGTTGCTACGCAGCAGATGCGGGAGTTTCTGGAGCTGGTGCAGGGCGACATGTCCGTGTTGCAGTATAGGGCCCGATTTGTCGAGCTGGGTCGGTATGCACCTCATATCATGGAGCATGAGAGGGTGAGGACCGCGCAGTTTGTGCAGGGCTTGAGGCTGGAGCTGAGGCACCATTTGATCGCGAACGGGGCCACTGATCTAGAGACGGCGTCTCGTGTTACGATTTCCTTGGAGATGGATATACAGAGGACTCGAGGACCGATCAGCCAGGGGCAGTCTTTGTCAGGTCGCAGCCAGCAGTCGGCTACCCAGCAGCAGGGTTTCTTCCAGCATGCGTCGGGTGGTTCAGGAGTACCGGCATCGGCAGCTTCGGTGACAGGATCTGCGTCCTTCGGCTCGAAGGTCAAGAAGTTCCTCTCGAAGAATTTCCGGAAGAAGAAGTCCAAGGATCAGGGGCAGGCTTCATCGGGCAGTGTACAGCAGCCGATTCCTTTTCAGCGTCAGGGATCAGTGGGTGGATCGCGAGGACCTTGTCCACGGTGTGGTGGTACCCACCCAGGCAGGCAGTGCACGGCGCCGATTATCTGTTTTCGGTGTGACCAGCCAGGGCATATGGCGCGTGACTGTCCTCAGAGACCGCCGCAGCAGCAGTTTCCTCAGCAGCAGCAGGTTCCCCAGCAGTAGAGGCAGCAGCAGCAGCAGCAGCAGGGACAGTATCCGCCGCTACCCAGGTCAACTAGCGTGGGAGGCAGGCAGAGGGCTCGGGGCCAGATCACGCACATGACCAGGGCAGAGGCAGTGGCGTCGCAGCTCGTGGAAGGTACCGTTCAGATTTTGGGTTGTGCGGCTCGGGTTTTGTTCGATTCTGGCGCGTCTCATTCGTTTATTTCGGAGGATTTCGCGTCGAGCGTCGAGGAGCCGGTGACCCAGTTGTCCTGTGATTTGGCAGTGGAGTTGCCTTCGGGTGACTTTATGGTCAATCCGTATTGCTTCGACCAGGTTCCGGTGTGGATCGATGGGCGGAGTATGCCAGGCAGGTTGTATGCGTTGCAGCTTCGGGATTATGACATGATTCTAGGCATGGATTGGCTCGAGACTCATGGAGCGGTGGTGGATTGTGGAATGAAGAGGGTCTACTTCCAGCATCCGAGCAAGAGGACCTTCTATTTCCAAGGTATCCATTCTGCCTCTTCTCGATTCCTTATCTCTGCTATTCGAGCCCGTCGATTGCTTGATTCAGGTTGTCAGGGTTTTCTCGCGTCTGTGGTTGTGTCTGACCGGATGGAGCCGGATGTCGAGGACATTGCGGTGGTGTGCGAGTTTCCCGACGTTTTTTCCGAGGAGTTGCCTGGATTACCTCCCCAGCGGGAGATCGATTTCGTGATCGAGGTTGTGCCTGTTACGGGACCTTTGACGAAGGCTCCCTACCGTATGGCCCCCGCTGAGTTGAGGGAGTTGAGGGCGCAGTTGCAGGAACTGCTGGCCAAGGGCTATGTTCGTCCTAGCTTTTCCCCTTGGGGTGCGCCCGTGTTGTTTGTGAAGAAGAAGGACGGTAGTATGCGGCTGTGCATTGACTATCGACAGCTGAATGACGTGACCATTAAGAACAAGTATCCGTTGCCGCGGATTGATGATTTGTTCGAACAGCTGCAGTTTGCGCGAGTGTTCTCGTGGATTGATTTGCGGTCCGATTACTATCAGTTGAGAATTCGCGAGTCCGATGTGGAGAAGACTGCATTCAGTACGAGGTACGGGCATTATGAGTTTCTGGTGATGCCGTTCGGGCTCACCAATGCCCCAGCAGCCTTCATGGACTTGATGCAGAGGGTGTTTCATCCGTATTTGGACCAGTTCGTGGTCATCTTCGTGGATGACATCCTTATTTATTCGCAGTCTACTAAGGAGCATGCGTACCATTTGGGTGTGGTGCTGCAGACGTTGCGAGATCACCAGTTATATGCGAAGCTCAGCGAGTGCGAGTTTTGGCTCAGCGAGGTGCACTTCCTGGGGCACGTGATTTCTGGTGATGGCATTTCCGTGGATCCCGCCAAGGTCGAGGCTGTGATGCAATGGCCGAGGCCGAGGTCGGTGACGGAGATCCGGAGTTTCTTGGGGCTTGCGGGGTATTATCGCCGGTTTATCCAGGATTTTTCTCGCATTGCGACCCCGATGACGAGGCTCACGCGGAAGGATGTGCCTTTCGTTTGGTCCGAGGAGTGTGAGCAGAGCTTCAACGAACTGAAGAGATTGCTCACCTCGGCTCCGGTGTTGGTTTTACCTTCTGGATCGGGAGGTTTTGTGGTGTGTACAGATGCTTCCGGCGTCGGATTGGGTGCTGTTCTGATGCAGCATGGTAGAGTGGTGGCTTATGCATCTCGGCAGCTAAAGCCCCATGAGGAGAACTACCCTACCCATGACCTTGAGTTGGCGGCGGTGATCTTCGCGCTGAAGATCTGGAGGCATTATCTATACGGCGAGAAGTTTGAGGTGTTCACTGACCATCAGAGTTTAAGGTACGTGTTCTCGCAGAAGGACCTGAACCTCAGGCAAAGGCGTTGGATGGAGTTCATGAAGGATTATGACTTCACCCTGTCTTATCAGCCGGGCAGGATGAATGTCGTCGCCGATGCCTTGAGTCGGAAGGTTGCGGTCAGTACCTTGATGTTGAGGAAGTGGAGGCTCTGGGAACAAGTGCCCGAGGTATCTTTCAGGCTCAAGATTCCCCAGGAGCCAGGGTTGGCGGTGCTTGCGAGTCTGACTGTCACTCCTGCTATCCGTCGTCAGGTGACAGAGGCTCAGCATGCGGACCCTGAGTTACCCCGGATTTTGGCTATGGCTGACGTGGAACTTGGCGAGGACGGCGCTGCGAGGTTTCGTGGCAGGCTGTACGTCCCAGCCGAGGAGCAGATTCGTCGTGCGGTGTTACCCGAGGCTCATGGGAGCAGGTACACTGTGCACCCGGGTGCGACGAAGATGTATCGGAACTTGCGGAGGCAGTTCTGGTGACCTGGCATGAAGAGAGATGTTGCAGAGTTTGTGGCCAGGTGCCCGATCTGTCAGCAGGTGAAGGCGGAGCATCAGCGACCAGGCGGTACTCTCCAGTCCTTGGATGTTCCTGCTTGGAAGTGGGACCATGTGACCACAGATTTTGTGGTGGGGTTGCCAAGGACCCCGAGTGGGCAGGACAGTATTTGGTTGCTGGTGGATCGACTGACGAAGGTGACGCGGTTATTACCGGTCAAGGTCAGCTGGAGCGTGTCCAGGTTGGCTAGGTTGTATGTGGAGCGGATCGTGCCATTGCATGGGGTTCCCATTTCGATCGTGTCGGATCGGGATCCGCGCTTCACTTCTGGATTCTGGAGGAGTTTCCAGCGAGCTCTTGGCACGGAGTTGGCATTTAGCTCGGCGTATCATCCACAGTCAGATGGTCAGTCTGAGAGGACCATTCAGACTTTGGAGGACATGCTGAGATCCTGCTGCCTGGAGTGGCAGGGGAGTTAGATTCATCACCTACCGTTGGTGGAGTTTGCCTATAACAACAGCTATCATTCGAGCATTGGCATGGCTCCCTATGAGGCTTTGTACGGGCGTCCGTGTAGGACTCCGCTTGATTGGTTTGAGGTGGGTGAGCGTGTTTTGACGGGACCGGAATTGGTGCAGCAATGTGTGGATGTTGTGCACCTGGTTCGTCAGAACATGTTGGCGGCCCAGAGTCGGCAGAAGAGCTATGCTGACCGTAGGAGGCAACCCCTCGAGTTCGCCGTGGGCGATCATGTGTTCTTGAGAGTTTCTCCGATGAAGGGGGTGATGCGTTTTGGAAGGCGTGGGAAGCTGAGTCCCCGCTATATAGGTCCTTTCATGATTTTGGAGCGCATCGGTGAGGTTGCTTACCGATTGCAGTTACCCTCTGAGTTGGCGTCGGTGCATGACGTGTTCCACGTCTCGATGTTGCGGAAGTATATGCCCGATGACTCTCATGTGCTCGAATTTTCCGTTTGGCCAGAGGTGACTCCAGATCTTTCTCTCCCAGAGTTTCCGATCCACGTGGAGGATAGGCGAGAGCAGCGCCTACGGAACAAGGTCATTCCCTTGGTAAAGGTCGTGTGGCAACGACACTCTGGTGGTGAGGCTTCGTGGGAACGTGAGGACGAGATACGTCAGCAGTTCCCGTATCTGTTTGAGTGAGTCTTCCTCTTCTTTTCCCTTGGGTTGTTCTCAATTTCGAGGACGAAATTCCTTAAGGGGGGAGGGCTGTAATATCCCGGACCTTTCAGATCCTTCTTTGTGGGTCCCGGATCTGATTTTCAGAGCGTCCGGCTTTGTTGTGTCCGAAATTTCGTTTCGGACATCTTTCGTGTTTGGATCGGCACGATCCGGAGTTGTTTCGGAGGCCCGGAGGCGTTCCGCGGCTTTTCCGCGCGTGTTTTCCGATTCCCGGTGTGTGTTTCGGCATTTTCTTCGGAAGCTCGCTGCAGGCGAACCGGGCGGTTCACCCGAGCACGAGTGGTACCGTTGCGATCGGTGCGTTCCGAGGATTCCGGAAATATATTTTTCTATTTTCTGATATTTTTTCAAAAATTCGGATTTTCTATAAAGCCCTAATTCTTTTTCTTTTTCTTTTCTCCTTTCTCTTTCTTCTTCTTCCTCTTCCTCCGTTTCTTCCCACCGTGACACCCTCCTCTCTCCCTCTCTCCCATTCGGACGCGGCGAACCCCTCTCCGGCTACGGACGGCGGCGGGGCGACGGCGCGGACGTGTGGGCAGCGGCGAGGCGAGCTCGTGGGCGTGCGGCGTGTGTGGGAAGCGTGGGGAGTTCGTGAAGCTTAAAGCGTTCTTCGTGGTTTGTGGGCGATCCGGTGGAGCATTCGCTCCATTGAGGTAGGGTGACGTTCCTTAGCCTCATGCCGATCTTTTCCGCGATTTATAGGCCGCGGGGAGGCCGAGAGGGGATCGTTTGAGCGTTTTTGGGTTTTTCCATGATTTGGGGAGAGCTCGCCCGATCTATGGATTTGAAGCATGATTTCATGTTTTGATGGCCTAGAATCATGCTAGGGGTCCCCAGGGGTCTTCCCCCTTGATTTCCCCCTCTCCTATGGAGGCATGGGGGCGTGGTTAGGATTTTTGGGCGTTTCTACCATTTTCGGCCGCGGACTGAGAACGCGCTATACTCCAGTAGCGCGTTCTTGGAGGTCGCGCTGCCCCGACCGAGCGCGTTCATCGGAGAAGATGAACAGGAGGCGGTTCCTGTCGCGCTATGGGGTCCTAGCGCGATCAGCCTTGTCGCGCTAGGCATCCCTAGTGCGACATGCCTTGTCGCGCTAGCCGTCCCTAGCGCGACATGCCTTGTCGCGCTAGGAGGCCCTAGCGCGATGTCCCTTGTCACGCTGGGAGGCACTAGCGCGTTCTTCCGTGTCGCGCTAGGTATCCCTAGCGCGATCTGGCTGTTGTTGGGTGTTCCCCTTGGGCCGTGTGTGCGTCCCGGGCACCCCGCGAAGTTCCGTTTGCCTTGGTCATGCGTTTGGCCGTGGGCGGTGAGTCCGTTTCTTTCCCGACCGTGGTCACCGTGCGACGGGGATGGTACGTGGGGCAGCCCCCGTACTTCGTCAGGTTCGGACGTCGTTTTCTGTTGACTCGAGAGTCTACTCCTTTGTGACCCTCCACTAGTCGTAGCCTGCTAGTACGCGTGTGCTAGTTGCACTAGGGAGTGGTGTACGGGCTTACACTGAGGACGGTTTTAGACTGGTTACCATCGGGCCCCTCGTCACATCAGAGTCCAATGCCAGGGGAAAACCGGTCAGAGGGCCAGACCTAGGACGCGTGGTCTGTGTGTGCACACGTGGTTGGGGACTATGGACGCACGTCGACGGGCGTGACCCTAGCTAGTCACTTGTTTGTGAGTTACTTGTACGGTGTCTGCGCCTCGGGTAGGACCTACCACGTCAGGCGGTTCACCTGCGGCACGGTGTAAGACGTCAGGGGACGCTACCGGTTGTGCTTCTAGTGGGTGGTACTCCTGTCGAGTACGGAGTGACAGACTGTCAGTCGTGTGTTTTCGACCTTCGGGTTTTACGGTTCGACCGTCGGTTTTGGTCTTCTCGTACCGTGACACGTGTGTCGGTTTGCATGCCGTAGGGTCTAGTTCTGTAGAGTACATGACTTTCCTTTCCGAGGTACTTTCCTACCGCTAGAGTAGTGGTTTCTCGTTTTACGAGGTAGGGTTCGAGTGATCCCTACTGAGTCTTGTTCCGAGACTCATTCCCTGCGTGTTTTCACCGTGTTTCAGGTGAGGCGCCACCTTCGGGGAGCGCATCAGGAGCGCAGCGTGGTGCGGGTGCCCAGAGGTAGTGCCAGAGGTCAGAGCCGGGGTATGCCCCGTGTAGCTGTACTTTTCCTTCTTGTCACTGTACTAGTCGTGGACTGTTCTTGCTGTTGTTGTTATTTTATTGTGGACCATGTAAAATGTTAATTTATTTCTTGCTTAATATTATAACTGTTTAATTTCTGTAATTATTTGTGATACTTGTGTAGTCTCCACACCATCCTTTTAACCCTTCCGAGTCTTCGGGCTCGTGGGTGGCGGTGCGAGTCTCGGGTTATCGGGCCTTCCCGGTAATCGGATTCTCGGGCCGTTACATAGTATGTCCAAATAAAAAAATAAAAAATAAAACATAAAATTCAAAATTAAAAATTAAAAAAAATCTCTTCGATAATATTTATTTTATTGGGCCTAGTCCAATCTAATCCATCAAGCCCTGAGTTATAAGGAGCCCTAGTGTGTGCATGGTAGGAGATCTCTTTGCCTAACCTAACTGAGCCCAGTTGTGAGATTTGTTGTGATCGGTGCGATGGATTCAGAGGGGGGTGAATGAATCTCCCCTTTAAAAGATTGCCCAATTAAAAACTGTAACTAGACACAATATGAAATCCCGACTAGTTAAGCTATATAAGATAAGGAGAACAATGATTCTCTTGACCAAACAGTTGAGCTGCAAGAGTGCAGGCTCCTAAGCAAACTTACTCTATTAACTGAACCCAAACAAGCAAACGAATGCAACTTAGAAGCTCAGATGACTTGAGTGAATTTGACACTCTTCAGAACCAATGTCAAATGTCCAAGATGAAAATAAATTCCTCGCTAGATAAATTATTCAGATCGAACCTAAGCATACATCTAGCGGATCAGAATAGACACACAAACCACTGCACAGAAGATTTTTAAGGTGGTTCGGTCCTCCAGACCTACGTCCACCCCACACTCAAACCAGAGTGTGGATTCCGCTGATACACAGCTTAAACCGCTGGGCCTCACAGCTTGCCTACAACTAGCTGAGCATCACAGCTTGCTTCCGCTGGGCAATACAACTTAGTCGACCAGAGGAATCCTCCTCTGCAACTGCTGGGGATTACAGCTTAACCCGTCCAGAGGAATCCTCCTCTGTAATGCTGAGTAATACAGCTTAGCTCTGCTGACTAACAGCTTGAAGTAGAGTTCAAAAAAAAAACAGGAAATGGGAAATCACAGCGACAGAAAGCTGTATACGATAAAGCACAAAACAGCTATCAAGGAGCAAGTTGGTCTGGATCTGATCCAAGAGCCAACAGATAAGACATCTTCAAAGAAGTCTTCTCTCTTCTTTTTCACGAACTCTCTATCTCTCTTTTCACTCTCCTTTTTCTTCTTCTGCTGATCTCTCTTTCTCTTTTTCTTCTTCTTTCTTTCTCTTCTTCTGGATCGTGCAGGCTCTCTCTCTCTCTGCTTCTGCTCTTTCAGATGGGCTCCCCTACTTCGATCACTCTGCTCACGATGATTTCTCCAGATGGAGAAGTCTTCCATTTATAGCATCAGAGAGGTGGGCGTGTGTCCTCCACAATTCTCGCCCAGAGCGCCTTGACCACGTGGCAGTATTTTAGCTCACTGCGTTACACGTGTCACGATCCTGAGCCATCTCCATTCTTGGATCACGTGCCCTTATTAAGCTCCTCGAGCAGCAGTCTTGTCAGATTAGGCTTGTTATCAGTGTGAATTAATCTGAAAGGAAAGAAAGGATGCATCGAGTAAGTTTGATATTTGAACTGAGCATGTACAGACTTTATAGCGTGTAATGCAATATGCATATAATAAAGTATGCACATTGATGATGAATGCACGGGCATGCCATCAACGAGTGTACAGACTTTGTGTGCAAGACACTGCCTTACGTATGTATGCAACAAAATGTATAGACTTTGAATGCCGGGTGAAGAGTGTACAGACTTTGTCTTGGAAGATGCACAAATGCATATAGGAAAGTATGCACATTGAAGAGAAATGCTCAGGCATGCTATCAAGGAGTGTACAGACTTTGCATGCATGCGACAAGACGATGTACAGACTTTGCTAAAATGATGCACGGACATATCAGCAGAGAATGTGCAGACTTTGTATAGACATGAAACAACCGAATGCACTGACTATGCCTATGCATTGAGCAAACAAATGCACTGACTATGTATATGTGTAAAGGACAACGATGCAAAAGGATACACTGACTATGTTTACGAATGTATAGACTCGCTAAGTCACCATGTGCAGACTTAGTGTATGTGCGAGACAAATCAATACATAGACTATGTATATGCATGAAGACCACTGGCTGAACTGACTTGGTCGAATGAAACAATTGAGGTTGTACAGACTAGCCACCAAAGAATGGACAGACTTGAGTTGATGCAGTCTAGGCAAACTCTGTACAAACTTTTTCCCTTGAACATGCATGAGCCTAGGCATTCACTAACTTATGGCCACCATGAAACATAGTTATGAAATGCACAAGCCTAGACAATTAACCCTGTACAGACTTAAGCAATGTACAGACTCTGTTGCATGCTTGCATCGACTTTATGTATGCATGTACAAGCTTAACGACATGTGAGCAACCTTGCACGGACTCAAGGTTTATGCAACAAACATATGCACGTCTAGGCAAAACTCTGTACTGACTTAACCTGTGCATGGGCTTAATCATAATAATGCATTCGAAACATCATTTTATCATCACACACACTATCATTATCATCATCATTCTTACGTGGTGACTCATTGAGTTGTTATCATCAAAACATCACAACAACACACACTATCATCAAAGCACAAGGGGCACAACAATCTCCCCCTTTTTGATGATGTCAACACAATGAGTCACACAGACTCAGCAAACGATTCTCCCCCTTTGACACAATCAAAAAGGAAATGGTTTGCGATTGGAATGAAAGACATGTATGAAATCTGATATCAATTCTCCTCCATAGAAACATGCAAAGAGAGTACTGAAGAATAACATATAGGAACTCCCCCTATCAACATGAATGAATGACTACTCTCCCCTTAAATGCAGATGACCCAGAACTCCCCCTGAAGTGCATGAATGAATTCTGGTTAACCAAAAGTAATCTGAAATCTACCACCACAAGGAATCCAAAACAATAATGGTTGTGGCACCTTATATTTGTATGGACAGAACAATGCAGGTGAAAAGCCCACAGAGCCAGAACTGGTTACAGAAACAAGATGGAAGATTCCAACATTGTGGAGAGTGAAACAATGATGTAAATGAAGTAGATGTAGCCAAGGGTAGGAGTAAATAATAGCAAGCAAGGTACAAGATCTCCAATAGGTAAGATAGCATGATGATTAAGTTGTCAAAGGTGAACCTGATCAGAGGAAATTGTATGGCAGGTACCACAGTAATAAGTCCTTACAAGGAAAGACTCTCCTATCATAGGGGGTTATGAATTAAGCAACATGACCCAACTGATTTAATCATGATGTATACCAAATTTGTCAATCAAATTCAATACTCATATCTGAAGGTAGATTTTAATAAAGGTGAACCAATTAATCAAGCAATACTCAAGAACAACCACCTTCCATCTTACACAAATGAACTCAATGACCACTTTGAGAGTTACATAGTATAGTATCAAGATTAAACACACTTAGAAAAATGTGAGTTGACAGCTTTTGCAAGAAATTTTCTTTCAATAAGCACAATATTCCCTGAGCAATTTAAGTTGATCAACACCTTTTTACATGAGGCACAACACGTCTTAGGTGAAGTGACCCAGTTACTTCAGTGTGATGACTGTCATTGCCTCTCAACTTTGAGAACAGAGTTAGCAATAGGAGTGTCTTTTTACATGAGGAGACACCTTGATCAGAGGCCGAACTCCTCAGTTGCTCAACACAAACATGCCATTGCTCTATCAGAATTTCAATAAATTTTCACCAGAGATAACTATGGCACTTCATGACATAGGTTTACTTTATTTTATTGATAGAGAACCCAGTTTCTCAGTGACCAAGTCATTGCTCTGAATTCACATTTTTTCATTTAGTCAACATTTATCAAGTTAATGTTTAAAAATAATACTTACTCTATGTATCTCAACCAAGGTAGCATTGATTTCAAAATTTCAAATTTCAGATGAGTGAATCTAAGGTTTTCATGACCCATATGGTTAAAGTTTATTAAAGCTTACCATTAAGATATTTTCAAGTCATTTAAATGCAAATATGAGAATACTTAACTCTTACATCAGTCTGATTTAGTGGTTATTCTTAAAACTATATGATAGGAGTTTCTACATGATTCTCAGATTGAATTTCATGGCCTGCAGCTTGTGTTCCTCAGATCAGATCAAAAATATAGCTGACCAACTAATCAACAATAGAAACACATCAGTCACACCAGCTTGAAAAGATGTGAATGTTTGATAGGTGCAAGCTGGTAGAGCAAATGATAGCAGAAGAGAAGAGCATCAAATATATGTAGAGCAGAATCAATTTTAGTAGCTGAGTCTGTAATACAGATAGATCAGCTATGCAAGATGAGAATAGAAGAACATTCAGGTTATCCACTAGAGAGTAGTAGAGTGATTCAAATAACTAAACAAGAGGGATTCAGGAAGTGAGGAAAAAATGTATCTGACAAATCTCCCCCTGTCTAGATGCAATGAGGCTAATCATGAGCATCAATAACATTAAGCATAACTAGTCAAACTCCCCCTGACTAAGTGCATGAAATACAGTGAAAGTGTAGCACATGGTCTTAAAATTTATGTTTAATAGAAAATCATGCAGTTCAATCAGAGGGAAAGACTGCCAAAAGCATCAGGTTCATTTCAAATTTTCAGAGAATTTCAATTAAGCATGAATCAAATCAACATGAAATTCAAATCTTTCATACTCACAAATTCAGATGATGAAATTTAAACAGAGTGTTCAGAGCTGACCTGATGCGTAGGATCCTGGGGTTTTCATTTTGAGTGCCTTGGCTTATTAACTTCCTTTATTCATTCTCAGGCACACCTGCAGCAAAACAATCATTTTGATCCTGCAGGAACCCAAGCACCTTCGGTCCTGAAGTGATAGTGGCATCTTTGAATGGTGCTTTCCACATTTTCTGAGACTTCAGATCATCACTCATCATCAAGGAGCAATTATCCATACAATGACCTATCTGACCACAGTAATGGCATGATGCAGCAGATTTTAAATTCTTTTTATGCAAATTACTGTTGTCATTAATTCTATGTATCTTTGCATGAAAAATTCTGTTAACAGAATTAAGATTCTGTTGACCGAAGCCAGCCTGTTTATTATAACCTGCCAGCCGACAGGTTGCAGCCTTGTGGCCTGGCTTTCCACATTCAAAACATACAATGTGCTTGCCTCTATAACCAAACTTCTTTCTATCGAAAATATTTTTATTAACAGGGAAATTTACAAATCCATAATTAGTTTTCTTTCCCTGAGCATGCCAGCAGAAGGCAGCAATGTGACCAAAATTCCCATAGCAATAACATTGAATTTTCTTTTTCTGATCAATAGAAGGTTTCCTAAGAAGATGATTTCTAGGATACATTCTAGCATCATTTCTTTCATCATTTATCAATGTTACACAGTTATGCATAATATGTCCAACCTTCCCACAATAGTGATATGTTACTACCTTTTTATTCGCATTCACTTGATTGACAAAATTAACATTCGCATGAGAGTGTGAATGTATGTGTGAGCAGTGAGCAGCATGCACATATAAATCAGGGACATGTTTGGGCTTATTCATATTAACATTTTTCTTTGATTTTTGAAACTTTTTCTGATCTTTATCTGAATTTTCGACTTTCTTTGTAGTGAATTGAAAGATAAAAGCACTAGATTGGTTAGCTTGTTCAGAACTTTTCTTCATGAATACAGTTGGCTTCTTATTTTCATTAGTTTGTTTATTGAGAGGCACATAACCTAGTCCTTCTTTCTGAAAATTCACCTTAGTGCCAAGCAGTTTGTTCAAATTGTCCTTTCCTTTCACAAATTTAGACATAGAGGATTTTAGATCATCAATTTCCGTTTGCAATAACACAATGTCATCTTCACATGAGATTATTTGATTATGCAAACCATCATTGAGTCTTTTCAAATTTTCATTTTCCTGCAATATCTTCAAATTCTCATTAGCTTCTATGTCATTCAAAATTGCCTTACCTTTTTCAATGTCCATCAGTTTTTCAGAAAGCACGATGTTCAAAACCATCAGTTTCTTATTTTGATCTTTCAAGTAACCATTTTCTTCAAACAGTTTTTCTCCACTTTCTTCAACCTCAATTTTCTTTACCAACAATAATTGGTTTTCTTCTTTCAGGGATTTGATTAATTCCTTTTGCAAATTATCATCATGATCTATATCATTAATCAAATCTCTGAGAATGGCACATTCATTGCAAGAATTATTTTCACTAATGAGTTTGTTTCTAAGGTTCTCATTTTCAGATTTCAAATTGTTCAACTCATCTTTTTCTTTATTCATGTCAGATTTCAAGTTTTCATTCTCTGCCTTCAAACGAGTAACTTCATGAATCATTTCTTTTCTCATTTTTCTCTTTTCAGATTTGACTCTATCATATTTAATCAATAAATGCTCATTCATGGCAACTAAATCATCATAACTAATATTCTCTATCCTAGAGTTTACCTGAGAGGATGAGTCCTCGACTGATCTCTGGCCATGAAACACATTTCCTCATCTCTGCACGATCTCTCTAATATTCGGTTGATGATTTTTGATGCGCTCCTGCACTCATCAACAAATGAAAAGCAATGAGAGTCTATTACCCTTTTTGTTAGATCTAGGGCTTTTTGATTTTCTTCAGATTTCAGTCTATCTAAGGACTTCCATTTGGATTTGTCCTCAGGAACTTCATATGGACTGTGAGCTATGAGTATCCATAAATCAGAATTCATATGGATCACATAGTCTCTAAAACAACCGTACCAGCCATAGAAGTCTAAACCAGTGAATATAGGAATTTCAGCCATAAGTGCAAGATGAAACAGATCAGATCAAGAGCAATGCTAGTAGAGAGCTCAAAACAATGCAAGCGAACATATCAACTTAGATCGCACCGAAGCCAATTACGGATCGGATCTGTAGGTCGTTGGACCCTCTGTGTAGACACCCGCTCTGATACCAATTATTGTGATCGGTGCGATGGATTCAGAGGGGGGTGAATGAATCTCCCCTTTAAAAGATTGCCCAATTAAAAACTGTAACTAGACACAATATGAAATCACGACTAGTTAAGCTATATAAGATAAGGAGAACAATGATTCTCTTCACCAAACAGTTGAGCTGCAAGAGTGCAGGCTCCTAAGCAAACTTACTCTATTAACTGAACCCAAACAAGCAAACGAATGCAACTTAGAAGCTCAGATGACTTGAGTGAATTTGACACTCTTCAGAACCAATGTCAAATGTCCAAGATGAAAATAAATTCCTCGCTAGACAAATTATTCAGATCGAACCTAAGCATACATCTAGCGGATCAGAATAGACACACAAACCACTGCACAGAAGATTTTTAAGGTGGTTCGGTCCTCCAGACCTACGTCCACCCCACACTCAAACCAGAGTGTGGATTCCGCTGATACACAGCTTAAACCGCTGGGCCTCACAGCTTGCCTACAACCAGCTGAGCATCACAGCTTGCTTCCGCTAGGCAATACAGCTTAGCCGACCAGAGGAATCCTCCTCTACAACCGCTGGGGATTACAGCTTAACCCATCCAGAGGAATCCTCCTCTGCAACGCTGAGCAATACAGCTTAGCTCTGCTGACTAACAGCTTGAAATAGAGTTAAAAAAGAAAAATAGGAAATGGGAAATCACAGCGATAGAAAGCTGTATACGATAAAGCACAAAACAGCTCTCAAGGAGCAAGTTGGTCTGGATCTGATCCAAGAGCCAACAGATAACACATCTTCAAAGAAGTCTTCTCTCTTCTTTTTCATGAACTCTCTATCTCTCTTTTCACTCTCCTTTTTCTTCTTCTGCTGATCTCTCTTTCTCTTTTTCTTCTTCTTTCTTTCTCTTCTTCTGGATCGTGCAGGCTCTCTCTCTCTCTGCTTCTGCTCTTTCAGATGGGCTCCCCTACTTCGATCACTCTGCTCACGATGAATTTCTCCAGATGGAGAAGTCTTCTATTTATAGCATCAGAGAGGTGGGCGTACGTCCTCCACAATTCCCGCCCAGAGCGCCTTGACCACGTGACAGCATTTCAGCTCACTGCGTTACACGTGTCACGATCATGAGCCATCTCCATTCTTGGATCACGTGCCCTTATTAAGCTCCTCGAGCAGCAGTCCTGTTAGATTAGGCTTGTTATCAGTGTGAATTAATCTGAAAGGAAAGAAAGGATGCATCGAGTAAGTTTGATATTTGAACTGAGCATGTACAGACTTTATAGTGTGTAATGCAGTATGCATATAATAAAGTATGCACATTGATGATGAATGCACGGGCATGCCATCAACGAGTGTACAGACTTTGTGTGTAAGACACTGCCTTACGTATGTATGCAACAGAATGTATAGACTTTGAATGCCGGGTGAAGAGTGTACAGACTTTGTCTTGAAAGATGCACAAATGCATATAGGAAAGTATGCACATTGAAGAGAAATGCTCAGGCATGCTATAAAGGAGTGTACAGACTTTGCATGCATGCGACAAGACGATGTACAAACTTTGCTAAAATGATGCACGGACATATCAGCAGAGAATGTGCAGACTTTGTATAGACATGAAACAACCGAATACACTGACTATGCCTATGCATTGAGCAAACAAATGCACTGACTATGTATATGTGTAAAGGACAACGATGCAAAAGGATGCACTGACTATGTTCACGAATGTATAGACTCGCTAAGTCACCATGTGCAGACTTAGTGTATGTGCGAGACAAGTCAATACATAGACTATGTATATGCATGAAGACCACTGGCTGAACTGACTTGGTCGAATGAAACAATGGAGGTTGTACAGACTAGCCACCAAAGAATGTACAGACTTGAGTTGATGCAGTCTAGGCAAACTCTGTACAGACTTTGTCCCTTGAACATGCATGAGTCTAGGCATTCACTAACTTATGGCCACTATGAAACATAGTTATGAAATGCACAAGCCTAGACAATTAGCCCTGTGCAGACTTAAGTAATGTACTGACTCTGTTGCATGCTTGCATCGAATTTATGTATGCATGTACAAGCGTAACGACATGTGAGCAACCTTGCACGGACTCAAGGTTTCTGCAGCAAACATATCCACGTCTAGGTAAAACTCTGTACTGACTTAACCTGTGCATGGGCTTAATCAGAATAATACATTTGAAACATCATTTTATCATCACAAACACTATCATTATCATCATCATTCTTATGTGGTGACTCATTGAGTTGCTATCATCAAAACATCACAACAACACACACTATCATCAAAGCACAAGGGGCACAACAAGATTGAGAGAAGTCTACATCACAATCTTAGAATCACTAAGACTTAGTTATGTGAAAATGGAGGCCCAAGAAGAAGAAATCATAGCCCATCCTAGAGCATTAAAAGATTACATATGTATCTTTCTAAGGCTAACCAACCTTCTTGCATCCATTTACTTGAACATAATCGGCATTTTGAGCTTAAATCAGATATTATCCAAATGTTGCATATCCTTAGAGGGGTGGAAGTTGAGAACCCATATCATCATGTGAGAGACTTTTAGGAAATTTGTAGTACAATAAACTTCAATCACCTAAGTGATGAGCCTCTTAAGTTGAGATAATTTTCATTTTTTTAGGGATAAAGTTAAGAATTGTTTATACTCACTATGACCCCAGTTAATTACAACATGGGATGTCTTGTCTACTAAATTCTTGAAGAAATTTTTCTTTAATCATAGGACTGTCACTGTAATGCCCCGAATTTTTTCGGATCCTTGTTCATGGGTCCCGGATCTGGTTTCTTAGAGTGTCCGACTCCGTTGTGTCTGAAATTTCGTTTCGGATATCTTTCGTGTCCGGATCGGCGCGATCCGGAGTTGTTTCGGAGGTCTGGAAGCGTTCCGCGACTTTTTCACGTGTATTTTCCGATTCCCGGTGTGTGTTTCGGTAATTCCTCCGGAACCTCGTTATGGGTGAACCGGGCTGTTCACTAGGGCGCGAGTGGTACCGTTGCGATCGGTGTGTTCCGAGGATCGCAGAAACGTGATTTCTATTTTTCGGTATTTTTGAGAATTTCTAGATTTTCTAATATAACCTTTTCTCTCTCTCCCCATCTCATTCCTCTCTTCCCTCCCTCTCTCTTTTCTCACGTTCTCTCCTCTCCCCCTCTCACTCCGGGCGGCCGACGGAGACGGCGAGGGCGGGGTGGCGTGGTTCGTGGGATGTGGGGCGACGGGCTCGGGACGAGGATCGTGATGGTGGAGGCAGTTTGTGGGATCGTGAACCGGCGAGGGTTTAAACGGCGTTTTCTTCGTGGATCGGCGTCCACGGTGCGTCGAATCTTCGGTGGAGGTAGGGAGATGGACCCTCAACCCACGTACTTCATTTCCCGCGAGTTTTGTAGGCCGTGGTGAGCCGAGCGGGCTAAACGGGGCGATTTGGGGAAAATGCATGTTTTGAGGTGTGAGCCGGATCTCTCGTTTTACCGTGTTTTTGGGCGATCCAGGGGTTTAGATGCATGACTAGGGGCTTGGGGAAGGTTTCCCCTTTTGTTTCCCCTTCACTTGGGGGTGAACGGGGCGTGGAATAGTTTTTCCCGCGGTTTCCACCGTTTTCGGGTGCGGACTGAGAACGCGCTATGCTCTAGTAGCGCGTTCTTGATGGTCGCGGTGCCCCGATGGGGCGAGTTCATCGGAGAAGATGAACAGTAGGGCGATTCCGGTCGCGCTATGAGGCCCTAGCGTGATCTTCCTTGTCCCGCTAGGGGTCCCTAGGGCGACCTGTCTTGTCGCTCTAGGAGGCCCTAGCGCGATCTTCCCTGTCGCGCTAGGGGGTCCTAGCGCGTTCTTCCTTGTCGCGTTAGGGGTCCCTAGCGCGATCTGTCCTGTCGTCTGGTGTTCCTCTTGGGCAGTGTGTGTCCCGGACACCCCGTGGAGTTCCGTGACCGTGTCTTTGGGTGTCCGGAGGTTCAGTTCACCTTGATTAGCGTGCCCGTGGGCTTGGTGGGTCCAGGTGACCCCAAGCGTGTAATATTCCGGACCTTTCAGATCCTTCTTCGTGGGTCCCAGATCTAGTTTTCGGAGCGTCCGGCTCCGTTGTGTCCGAAATTTCGTTTCGGACATCTTTCGTGTTCGGATCGGCGCGATCCGGAGTTGTTTCGGAGGCCCGGAGGCGTTTCGCGGCTTTTCCGCGCGTGTTTTCCGATTCCCGGTGTGTGTTTCAGCTTTTCCTTCGGAAGCTCGCTGCGGGCGAACCGGGCGGTTCCCCCAGGCACGAGTGGTACCGTTGCGATCGGTGCGTTCCGAGGATTCCAGAAATGTATTTTCTATTTTTTGGTATTTTTCCAAAAATTCGGATTTTCTATAAAGCCCTAATCCTTTTCCTTTTTCTTTTCTCCTTTCTCTTTCTTCTTCTTCTTGTTCCTCCGTTTCTTCCCACCGTGACACCCTCCTCTCTCCCTCTCTCCCATTCGGGTGCGGCGAACCCATCTCCGGCTACGGACGGCGGCGGGGCGACGGCGCGGACGCGTGGGCGACGGTGAGGCGATCTCGTGGGCGTGCGGCGAGCGTGGGAAGCGTGGGGAGTTCGTGAAGCTTCGAGCATTCTTCGTGATTCGTGATCGATCCGGCGGAGCATTCGCTCCATTGAGGTAGGGTGGCGTTCCTTAGCCTCATGCTGATCTTTTCCGCAATTTATAGGCCGCGGGGAGGCCGAGAGGGGATCGTTTGAGCGTTTTTGGGTTTTTTCATGATTTGGGGAGAGCTCGCCCGATCTATGGATTTGATGCATGATTTCATGTTTTGATGGCCTAGAATCATGCTAGGGGTCCCCAGGGGTCTTCCCCTTTGTTTTCCCCCTCTCCTATGGACGCATGGGGGCGTGGTTAGAATTTTTGGGCGTTCTTACCGTTTTCGGCGGCGGACTGAGAACGCGCTATACTCCAGTAGCGCGTTCTTGGAGATCGCGCTGCCCTGATCGAGCGCGTTCATCAGAGAAGATGAACAGTAGGGCGGTTCGTGTCACGCTATGGGGTCCTAGCGCGATTATCCTTGTCGCGCTAGGAGGACCTAGCGTGATGGTCCTTGTCGCGCTAGGGTTCCCTAGCGCGATGGTCCCTGTCGCGCTAGGGAGACCTAGCGCGATCTTCCCTGTTGCGCTAGGGTTCCCTAGCGCGTTCTTCCGTGTCGCGCTAGGTATCCCTAGTGCGATTTGGCTGTTGTTGCGTGTTCCCCTTGGGCCATGTGTGCGTCCCGGGCACCCCGTGAGTTCCGTGACCGTCTCTTTGGTGTCCGGAGGTTCCGTTTGCCTTGGTCATGAGTTTGGCCGTGGGCGGTGCGTCCGTTTTTCTCCGACCGTGGCCCCGTTTGACGGAGCTAGTGCGTGGGGTGATTCCCACACGTTGTCAGACTCGGACGTCGTTTTCCGTTGACTTGAGAGTCTACTCCTTCAGTGACCCTCCACTAGTCGTAGCCCACCAGTACAAGGTGCTGGTCTCACCTGGGAGTGGTGTACGGGCACCCACCTTTCGAGACGGTTTGTGGACCGGTTCCCGTAGGCTCCTCGTCTTAGCCAGAGTCTGGCTGCGGGGGAAAACCGGTCAGAGGGCCAGACCTAGGACGCGTGGTCTGTGTGTGCACACGTGGTTGGGGGCGGTTGGACCCACGTCGACGGGCGTGACCCCAGCTAGTCACTTGTTGTGGTTACTTGTACGGTGTCTGCGCCTCGGGTAGGACCTACCACGTCAGGCGGTTCACCTACGGTGCGGTGTAAGACGTCAGGGGACGCCGCCGGCTGTGCTTCTAGTGGGTGGTACTCCTGTCGAGTACGGAGTGTCAGACTGTCAGTCGTGTGTTTCCGACCTTCGGGTTTTACGATTCGACCGTTGGTTTCGGTCTTCTCGTACCGTGGCACGTGTGTCGGTTTGCGTGCCGTAGGGTCTAGTTCTGTAGAGTACAGGGCTTTCCTTTCGAGGTACTTTCCTACCGCTAGAGTAGTGGTTTCTCGTTTTACGAGGTAGGGTTCGAGTGATCCCTACTGAGTCTTGTTCCGAGACTCATTCCCTGCGTGTTTTCACCGTGTTTCAGGTGAGACGCCACCTTCGGGGAGCGCGTCAGGAGCGCAGCGTGGTGCGGGTGCCCAGAGGTAGTGCCAGAGGTCAGAGCCGGGGGATGCCCCGTGTAGCTGTACTTTCTTTCTTGTCACTGTACTAGTCGTGGACTGCTGTTGTTGTTGTTCTTTATTGTGGACCATGTAAAATGTTAATTTATTTCCTGCTTAATATTATAACTGTTTAATTTCTACAATTATTTGTGATACTTGTGTAGTTTCCACACCATCCTTTTAACCCTTCCGAGTCTTCGGACTCGTGGGTGGCGGTGCGAGTCTCGGGTTATCGGGCCTTCCCGGTAATCGGATTCTCGGGTCGTTACAGCTGGTATCAGAGCGCGGTTGTGGGATTATGCAAGAATTATAAGTAATTGTAGTGGTCCACTAGTCCATAATGATGACGTACAGATGACATTGGCATTGGGCATCGTGCATTTTTCTTGACCTTGCTATTTTCGTGTTTTCTGCCTTTTGCTTCAGGAGTGAGCATGGCGCCGACGCGGAGCACTCGCTCTCGGCAGGGGCAGTCGTCTGGAGGTCAGGAGATCTAGCAAGGGGTCGAGAGGGACCAGGAGGAGCATAGTCGAGCGCCACCAGTGGCCACCGAGGCAGTGGATACTGCGAGGCTTCCGGGGGCCGAGGATTTCTTCTGTGACATGTACCAGCTTATGTCTCAGCAGTTCGGCGGAGAGGCTGGTGAGGGCTTGTCAGCTAGGGGTGGGCCAGGTCGAGCAGTGAGGGACTTCTTGCACTTCCATCCACCTTACTTTAGCGGCCAGGCAGACCCTGATGCGGCTCGTGATTGGCTCGATGAGATGGAGCGGGTGTTCAGTTCTGCGAAGAGTACTGCCGAGGACAGAGTGGTGTTGGCCTACAACCAGTTGCAGGGTACGGCTCGGAGGTGGTGGTCTTCCGAGTGGAAGACGTCCTTTCAGCTTCGTCCACTTGAGCAGGTCGAGTGGGGTGACTTTGTCAGTGCTTTCGAGCGTACGTACTGTCCAGACGTCGTTGCTACGCAGCGGATGCGGGAGTTTCTGGAGCTGGTGCAGGGTGACATGTCCGTGTTGCAGTACAGGGCCCGATTTGTCGAGCTGGGTCGGTACGCACCTCATATCATGGAGCATGAGAGGGTGAGGACGACGCAGTTTGTGCAGGGCTTGAGGCTGGAGCTGAGGCACCATTTGATCGCGAATGGGGCCACTGATCTAGAGACAGCGTCTCGTGTTGCGATTTCCTTGGAGATGGATATGCAGAGGACTCGAGGACCGGTCAGCCAGGGGCAGTCCTTGTCAGGTCGCAGTCAGCAGTCGGCTACCCAGCAGCAGGGTTCCTTCCAGCATGCGTCGGGTGGTTCAGGAGTACCGGCATCGGCAGCTTCGGTGACAGGATCTGCGTCCTTTGGCTCGAAGGTCAAGAAGTTCTTGAAGAAGAATTTCCGTAAGAAGCACAAGGATCAGGGGCAGGCTTCATCGGGCAGTGTACAGCAGCCGTTTCCTTTGCAGCGTCAGGGATCGGTGGGTGGATCGCGAGGACCTTGTCCACGGTGTGGTGGGACCCACCCAGGCAGGCAGTGCACGGCGCCGATCATCTGTTTTCGGTGTGACCAGCCAGGCATATGGCGCGTGACTGTCCTCAGAGGCCGCCGCAGCAGCAGGTTCCCCAGCAGCAGCAGCAGCAACAGGGACAGTATCCGCCGCTACCCAGGTCAGCTAGTGTGGGAGGCAGGCAGAGAGCTCGTGGCCAGATCACGCACTTGACCAGGGCAGAGGCAGTGGCGTCGCAGCTCGTGGAAGGTACCGTTCAGATTTTGGGTTGTGCGGCTCGGGTTTTATTTGATTCTGGCGCGTCTCATTCGTTTATTTCGGAGGATTTCGCGTCGAGCGTCGAGGAGCCGGTGACCCAGTTGTCCTTGTGATTTGGCAGTGGAGTTGCCTTCGGGTGACTTTATGGTCACTCCGTATTGCTTCGACCAGGTTCCGGTGTGGATCGATGGGCGGAGTATGCCAGGCAGATTGTATGCGTTGCAGCTTTGGGATTACGACGTGATTCTAGGCATGGATTGGCTCGAGACTCATGGAGCGGTGGTGGATTGTGGAATGAAGAGGGTCTACTTCCAGCATCCGAGCAAGAGGACCTTCTATTTCCAAGGTATCCGTTCCACCTCTTCTCGATTCCTTATCTCTGCTATTCGAGCCCGTCGATTGCTTGATTCAGGTTGTCAGGGTTTTCTCGCGTCTGTGGTTGTGTCTGACAGGATGGAGCCGGATGTCGAGGACATTGCGGTGGTGTGCGAGTTTCCCGATGTTTTTCCTGAGGAGTTGCCTGGATTACCTCCCCAGCGGGAGATCGATTTCGTGATCGAGGTTGTACCTGGTACGGGACCTTTGGCGAAGGCTCCCTACCGTATGGCCCCCGCTGAGTTGAGGGAGTTGAGGGCGTAGTTGCAGGAACTGTTGGCCAAGGGGTACATTCGTCCGAGCTTTTCCCCTTGGGGTGCGCCCGTGTTGTTCGTGAAGAAGAAGGACGGTAGTCTGCGGCTATGCATTGACTATCGGCAGCTGAATGAAGTGACCATTAAGAACAAGTATCCGTTGCCGCGGATTGATGATTTGTTCGACCAGCTTCAGTCTGCGCGAGTGTTCTCGCGGATTGATTTGCGGTCCGGTTACTATCAGCTGAGAATTCGCGAGTCCGATGTGGAGAAGACTGCATTCAGTACGAGGTACGGGCATTATGAGTTTCTGGTGATGCCGTTTGGGCTCACCAATGCCCCAGCAGCCTTCATGGACTTGATGCAGAGGGTGTTCCATCCGTATTTGGACCAGTTCGTGGTCATCTTTGTGGATGACATCCTTGTTTATTCGCGGTCTGCTGAGGAGCATGCGTACCATTTGGGTGTGGTGCTGCAGACGTTGCGAGATCACCAGTTGTATGCGAAGCTCAGCAAGTGCGAGTTTTGGCTCAGCGAGGTGCACTTTCTGGGCACGTGATTTCTGGTGATGGCATTTCCGTGGATCCCGCCAAGGTCGAGGCTGTGATGCAATGGCCGAGGCCGAGGTCGGTGACGGAGATCCGGAGTTTCTTGGGGCTTGCGGGTATTATCGCCGGTTTATCCAGGATTTTTCTCGCATTGCGACCCCGATGACGAGGCTCACGCGGAAGGATGTGCCTTTCGTTTGGTCCGAGGAGTGTGAGCAGAGCTTCAGGGAACTGAAGAGATTGCTCACCTCGGCTCCGGTGTTGGTTTTGCCTTCTGGATCGGGAGGTTTTGTGGTGTGTACAGATGCTTCCGGCGTCGGATTGGGTGCTGTTCTGATGCAGCATGGTAGAGTGGTGGCTTATGCATCTCGGCAGCTAAAGCCCCACGAGGAGAACTACCCTACCCATGACCTTGAGTTGGCGGCGGTGATCTTCGCGCTGAAGATCTGGAGGCATTATCTGTACGGCGAGAAGTTCGAGGTGTTCACTGACCATCAGAGTTTGAGGTATGTGTTCTCGCAGAGAGATCTGAACCTCAGACAAAGGCGTTGGATGGAGTTCATGAAGGACTATGACTTCACCCTGTCTTATCAGCCGGGCAGGATGAATGTCGTCGCCGATGCCTTGAGTCGGAAGGTGGCGGTCAGTACCTTGATGCTGAGGAAGTGGAGGCTCTGGGAACAGGTGCCCGAAGTATCTTCAGGCTCAAGATTCCCCAGGAGCGAGGGTTGGCAGTGCTTGCGAGTCTGACTGTCACTCCTGCTATCCGTCGTCAGGTGACAGAGGCTCAGCATGCGGACCCTGAGTTGCCCCGGATTCTTGCGATGGCTGACGTGGAGCTCGGCGAGGACGGTGCTGCGAGGTTTCGTGGCAGGCTGTACGTCCCAGCGGAGGAGCAGGTTCATCGTGCGGTGTTACGCGAGGCTCATGGGAGCAGGTACACTGTACACCCGGGTGCGACGAAGATGTATCGGAACTTGCGGAGGCAGTTCTGGTGGCCTGGCATGAAGAGAGATGTCGCCGAATTTGTGGCCAGGAGCCTGATCTGTCAGCAGGTGAAGGCGGAGCATCAGCGACCAGGAGGTACTCTCTAGCCCTTGGATGTTCCTGCTTGGAAGTGGGACCATGTGACCACGGATTTTGTGGTGGGGTTGCCAAGGACCCCGAGTGGGCAGGACAGTATTTGGTTGCTGGTGGATCGGCTGACGAAGGTGACGCGGTTGTTACCGGTCAAGGTCAGCTGGAGCGTGCCTAAGTTGGCTCGTCTTTATGTGGAGCGGATCGTGCCGTTGCATGGGATTCCCATTTCGATCGTGTCGGATCGGGATCCGCGCTTCACTTCTGGGTTCTGGAGGAGTTTCCAGCGAGCTCTTGGCACGGAGTTGGCATTTAGCTCGGCGTATCATCCTCAGTCAGATGGTCAGTCTGAGAGGACCATTCAGACTTTGGAGGACATGCTGAGATCCTGCTGCCTGGAGTGGCAGGGGAGTTGGATTCATCACCTACCGTTGGTGGAGTTTGCCTATAACAACAGCTATCATTCGAGCATCGGCATGGCTCCTTATGAGGCACTGTATGGGCGTCCTTGTCGGACTCCGCTTGATTGGTTTGAGGTGGGTGAGCGTGTTTTGACGGGACCGGAGTTGGTGCAGCAATGTGTGGATGTTGTGCACCTGGTTCGTCAGAACATGTTGGCGGCCCAGAGTCGGCAGAAGAGCTATGCTGACCGTAGGAGGCAGCCCCTCGAGTTCGCCGTGGGCGATCATGTGTTCTTGAGAGTTTCTCCGATGAAGGGGGTGATGCGTTTTGGACGGCGTGGGAAGCTGAGTCCCCGCTATATTGGTCCTTTCGCGATTATGGAACGCATCGGTGAGGTTGCTTACCGGTTGCAGTTACCTCCTGAGTTGGCGTCGGTGCATGACGTGTTCCACGTCTCGATGTTGCGGAAGTATATGCCCGATGACTCTCATGTGCTCGAGTTTTCTGTTTGGCCTGAGGTGACTCCAGATCTTTCTCTCCCAGAGTTTCCGATCCGCGTGGAGGATAGGCGAGAGCAGCGCCTGCGGAACAAGGTCATTCCCTTGGTAAAGGTCGTGTGGCAACGACACTCTGGTGGTGAGGCTTCGTGGGAACGTGAGGACGAGATGCGTCAGTAGTTCCCGTACCTGTTTGAGTGAGTCTTCCTCTTCTTTCCCCTTGGGTTGTTCTCAATTTCGAGGACGAAATTCCTTAAGGGGGGAGGGCTGTAATATCCCGGACCTTTCGGATCCTTCTTCGTGGGTCCTGGATCTGGTTTTCGGAGCGTCCGGCTCCGTTGTGTCCAAAATTTCGTTTCGGACATCTTTCGTGTTCGGATCGGCGCGATCCGGAGTCGTTTCGGAGGCCCGGAGGCGTTCCGCGGCTTTTCCGCGTATATTTTCCGATTCCCGGTGTGTGTTTCGGCTTTTCCTTCGGAAGCTCGCTGCGGGCGAACCGGGCGGTTCCCCCAGGCACGAGTGGTACCATTACGATCGGTGCGTTCCGAGGATTCCAGAAATGTATTTTTCTATTTTTTGGTATTTTTCCAAAAATTCGGATTTTCTATAAAGCCCTAATCCTTTTCCTTTTTCTTTTCTCCTTTCTCTTTCTTCTTCTTCCTTTTCCTCCGTTTCTTCCCACCGTGACACCCTCCTCTCTCCCTCTCTCCCATTCGGGCGCGGCGAACCCCTCTCCGGCTACGGACGGCGGCGGGGCGACGGCGCGGACGCGTGGGCGACGGTGAGGCGATCTCGTGGGCGTGCGGCGAGCGTGGGACGCGTGGGGAGTTCGTGAAGCTTCGAGCTTTCTTCGTGATTCGTGATCGATCCGGCGGAGCATTCGCTCCATTGAGGTAGGGTGAAGTTCCTTAGCCTCATGCCGATCTTTTCCGCGATTTATAGGCCGCGGGGAGGCCGAGAGGGGATCGTTTGAGCGTTTTTGGGTTTTTCCATGATTTGGGGAGAGCTCGCCCGATCTATGGATTTGATGCATGATTTCGTGTTTTGATGGCCTAGAATCATGCTAGGGGTCCCCAGGGGTCTTCCCCTTTGTTTTCCCCCTCTCCTATGAAGGCATGGGGGCGTGGTTAGAATTTTTGGGCGTTCTTACCGTTTTCGGCCGCGGACTGAGAACGCGCTATACTCCAGTAGCGCGTTCTTGGAGATCGCGCTACCCCGATCGAGCGCGTTCATCGGAGAAGATGAACAGTAGGGCGGTTCGTGTCGCGCTATGGGGTCCTAGCGCGATTATCCTTGTCGCGCTAGGAGGACCTAGCGCGATGGTCCTTGTCGCGCTAGGGTTCCCTAGCGCGATGGTCCCTGTCGCGCTAGGGAGACCTAGCGCGATCTTCCCTGTTGCGCTAGGGTTCCCTAGCGCGTTCTTCCGTGTCGCTCTAGGTATCCCTAGTGCGATTTGGCTGTTGTTGGATGTTCCCCTTGGGCCGTGTGTGCGTCCCGGAAACCCCGTGGAGTTCCGTGACCGTGTCTTTGGTGTCCGGAGGTTCCGTTTGCCTTGGTCATGAGTTTGGCCGTGGGCGGTGCGTCCGTTTTTCTCCGACCGTGGCCCCGTTTGACGGAGCTAGTGCGTGGGGTGATTCCCACACGTTGTCGGACTCGGACGTCGTTTTCCGTTGACTTGAGAGTCTACTCCTTCAGTGACTCTCCACTAGTCGTAGCCCACCAGTACGAGGTGCTGGTCTCACCTGGGAGTGGTGTACGGGCACCCACCTTTCGAGACGGTTTGTGGACTGGTTCCCGTAGGCTCCTCGTCTTAGCCAGAGTCCGGCTGCGGGGAAAACCGGTCAGAGGGCCAGACCAGGACGCGCGGTCTGTGTGTGCACACGTGGTTGGGGGCGGTTGGACCCACGTCGACGGGCGTGACCCCAGCTAGTCACTTGTTTGTGGTTACTTGTAAGGTGTTCGTGCCTTGGGTAGGGGCTACCACGTCAGGCAGTTCACCTGCGGTGCGGTGTAAGACGTCAGGGGACGCTACCGGCTGTGCTTCTAGTGGGAGGTACTCCTGTCGAGTGCGGAGTGTCTGACTGTCAGTTTCGTGGCTTTGGCCTTCGGGTTTGCCGAGTCGACCGTAGAGTTTCGGTTGTCTCACCGTGACACGTGTGCAGGGTTATGTGCCGTAGGACCTTTGTTTTGTAGAGTACAGGGCTTTCCTTTTCGAGGTACTCTCCTATCGCTAGCGTAGTGATTTCCCATTTTACGAGGTAGGGTTCGAGTGATCCCTACTGAGTCTTGTTCCGAGACTCATTCCCTGCGTGTTTACACCGTGTTTCAGGTGAGACGCCACCTTCGGGGAGCGCGTCAGGAGCGCAGCGTGGTGCGGGTGCCCAGAGGTCGTGCCAGAGGTCAGAGCCGGGGGATGCCCCGTGTAGCTGTACTTTCCTTTCTTGTCACTGTACTAGTCGTGGACTGCTGTTATTGTTGTTCTTTATTGTGGACCATGTAAAATGTTAATTTATTTCCTGCTTAATATTATAACTGTTTAATTTCTGTAATTATTTGTGATACTTGTGTAGTTTCCACACCATCCTTTTAACCCTTCCGAGTCTTCGGACTCGTGGGTGGCGGTACGAGTCTCGGGTCATCGGGCCTTCCCGGTAATCGGATTCTCGGGTCGTTACAAAGCATTTCGAGTTTCCGTGTTCTCGCTCGATTGAGTCACCGTGTATCGGCGTGTGTGCGGTGGAGTTCCCCCACATGTCGTGAGTCTTCCTGGAAGATGATCCCCGAGTAGGTCATGTGTTTGGCCGTGGGCGGTGCGTCCGTTTCTTCTCCGACCGTGGTCACCGTGCAATGGTGCTGGTACGTGGGACGGTCCCCGTACTTCGTCAGGTTCGGACGTTGTTTTCCGTTGTCTTGAGAGTCTACTCTCTCAGTGATCCTCCACTAGTCGTTGCTTCCTACGCACGCGTGTGCGGACCCACCTGGGAGTGGTGGAGAGCGCGACCCGGTGAGACGTGATTTTTAGGCTGGTTTCCATCGGTCCCTTGCCTTTGCCACCAGAGTCCGGTGGGGGGGAAAACCAGCTAGAGGACCTGACTTAGAGTAGATGGTCTGTGTGTGCACACGTAGTTGGGGGCTTAGGACACGCGCTGACGAGCGTGACCCCGGCTAGTCCTTGTTGTGGTACTGGTTACTATGTGTGTCTGAGTCTCACGCCTAGGGCGTCGTAGCTAGACACTTGTGACGCGGTGTAAGACGTCAGGGGACGCATCTGGTCGTTCTTCTAGTGGGAGGTACTCCTGTTCTGGACAGAGAGTGACAGACTATCAGTTTCCGTGTGACTTCGACCTTCGGGTTTCGGTCGCGTTGACTGTTGAGTTCTAGGTGTTTCACCGTGGCACGTGTGTCGGCTCTCGCGCCGTGAGACTAGTGCTAGTGGCTTTACCGAGGTGGCGTCTTGTTGTGTGGTACCCGTGACCGGATGGTCGGGGTTGCACTTTGGACTGTGTGTCCAGGTCGGCCGTGTCCGGGGAGACAGGCCTCTACGTCGTGGTTGCCGTGGGTTTTTACTTTGGTAAGCGGTACTAGTGTAGTTCGGTAGCCTCGGCTGCGAGATCGGGGTGTGTTTCTGGTACAGTTGGAGTAGTTGTAGCGCCGGGCTTCGACCGGCCACCGGGTTTACTATTCCTGCTGTTGCGATTGCTCTTGTAGCCTTCCTTTTCGCTACCGCCGTTGTTTCCGGTTGGGGTTCCGCAGGATCCCTACTGAGTCTCTGTTTTGGAGACTCATTCCCTACTTTTCAGGTGAGGCGGTTCTTCTTCCTCGAGGTTCGAGGGCGCGATGCGGAGGTTCTTAGTTGCCAGCTTGCCGGGCCGAGTGTTCACTTGGCACGTGGTACGTTTTACTGCTTTAGACTGTACTTTCCGTTGGACTGGACTCTGTTGTAGTTGTTTATTTAATTCTGTTAATTGTTTAATTGTTGTCCTGTTTTATTTCCTATTTCTTTGTACCTCCACACTCCTTTTAGCCCTTCTGAGCCCTCCCGGCTCGTGGGCGGCGGTTCGAGTCTCGGGTTATCGGGCCTTCCCGGTAATCGGATTCTCGGGTCGTTACAGTCACCATTAGATAAAAATTTAACACTTTATCCAACTTGATGGTGAAACCCTATATGGAGATAGATGGAGAGATTTAATGATCTATTATTACAATGCCCTCACCATATATTTATGCAATGGAAGTTAGTCCAAATTTTGTATGAAGGGTTAGATTTCAACACTAGGTGTCACACCCCGAGATATACAGCATAAATAAGTCGAGAATATGAACAACCGACAAAGTAAGTCTCGAGCTAGCAAGATAATCAGAGCGCCACATACATTCAAACATAGTGATGTATGCAATATCATATGACAAAAACCTTCAACTTGATTGATCAAATAATCAAAGTTTACAACTTGACAATGACTCTCTCAAGAACATGACTCACTAGACTCAAAAAAATAGAAAATTAACATGACCAACTTTATCGCCTATTACAGTGAATGACTCTTTGTTAACATAAGAGACTCCTGTAGACAATCATCCAGGGCTCTTCAGTCTTCACTCGCTCTCAGGCCCATCACTTGAACGATCTGACTCCGATCCACTATAGCTTCCTGAAAAGAGTTTGAAAAGTAGGGAATGAGCGCACTCACCCAGTGGGTATCTTCGTGTCAGCATAACGGCATAGTTTAAATCATTAATGTTTTAGCTCTAGAAGGTAAGATAATGAGAATGCGATAAAATACGTGATAAAAATCATAATAACAACAAGTAGCAAGATATGAATGTAAAGACATGATATTGCAAAAATATATGATCATGATCTAACAAAAATATAAGTTGGCCTTTCAATCACAAGAACGTACTTTTCATAACCTTATAAGCAGGCTATGCACAAGAATGTACTATAACAAACATGTAACGAGAATGTACTTTTCAAGTAAGAATGTATAATTTCATGAATTGTGCTTGTGGATTTCACAAGTTTATAAAAAAAGTACTCCCAGCGCAATGCGACGCCAACAATCATTATACCCCATGGTTAATAGTATATTTCTGGCCATCTGTCGAGGGGGTTAGACAAGAGCCCTTGGACACCGTCCGTGCTCGCCCTTGCATTTTCAAGTTATAAATCTAGTTACTTCCACGAGAAATATCAATAAGTTCGGCCAAGAATGTTATATTCAATAATTCATTGAGGCGAAAGTAGCAAGGTAAGAACGCACCAAATTCCTTGAAAAAGAGGTCAAGAATGATTTAAAAGGGATGTTGTGGTACGTAAGGATTTCAATAGCATAACAGCATATTTCATAAGTTCCATAGTTTATTAATGACTTGATAAGCAATGTTTCAGGTTCCCGTCCATCAGAAGATCATCTGGGACCGCCAATAGAACAGAATCAACCTTTGGGTTAGACCTCGAGTTGGGAAACTTTGATAGAACGCGGTTAGTAGGTGACTGCGACATGGAGAACGCGGTCTAGAAGGGGTCCACAATCAAAATTCATCGACCTGAACTGAAAATGCAAGTTGAGTCTTAAACAAGAATGGGTCTGACTTGGAACATGAACACGCTGGCATGAACGCGGTCATTGGCCAACAGCGCTCTGCGGTCGCGGTTGATCGACTGGCCGCGATTAAGACAGAGTGCAAAAAACACGAAGTGCTCATCTAGCATTTTGGGTTTTTAGGTACAACCAGCTTGGCATCCTAGTGGGAATCTCAGGCTCGCGGAGACTTACGGAGGTCTTGAAACACGAATTCTTAGTCCGACAGAAATATTATCGGACGAAGAGACATCCAATGTCCAAGAAGGTTTTCCTATCATGTGCAAGTGACTAATAGCAACGTACCACAGTATAGGCTATGAACGAGTAATGGAGAAAGATAGAAGATGAGAGTGAATCATATTAACACAGAGATCGATATGTAAGAAATTCATCAAAAGTGAAAATTCCTTTAGTACAAAACTATAGGGTCTATTTGTGAAACTAACATAAGATGAAAATAACTTTTAAAAACATGATATGACAACCAAACATAAACCCCGTAAAACCTGATATAGCGGAAAACATAATATCACGAAATATAGTAGAAAGTACAATGTATAACAAGGAATCATAGGGTTTGATCTGGTCACTGTTTAGTGTGAACAGTACATATCACAGTTGGTCGTGAATCGCTATATGGAGGTAACAGTTTCTGTAAGATTGCTATATGTCCGTCGTCAGACAGAAGTAGATCCCGACTTGCAGGGCCTATTTCTATGGCAATTAAATATGCAAACTAGTGCGAAACTGAAAGAAAAGCATGCTAACATGTAATGGTCGTATGAAAAGAGCAGGTGATCAATAAAAGTCATTATCTTTTATTTAAGGTTACATGGACAGCATGAACTTGAGCTCTATTGCACGGTCATGGTAAAACATGAAATACAATGAACATACAACATGAAAACGAGAGAGAACAGAGGGCTTTTAATTCTATCATCATGTTTAAGCTGACCACGAGATAAACTACCTTTGGGGTTTGTCCTAGACTTCGAATTACTCGCCAGAAGGGAGCCCTTGATCCTGTGCTTCCTGCGTAGAAACAAGAACTTTTGCACGATCTAACTCTTGGGTTGATCGTCTTCCTAACATGAGATTTAGAGGGACGTTAGAAGACACTAAAGGGAACAAAAATTCTAAAGATAAAACTTGAAACGACAACGTCTTACCTCTGCTACGCGCGATCCAAAACCTAGGGGCCGCGCAGGAGGTTCTGAGTTTTATTTATAGGGAATAACCTAGGGTTAGGGTTTTAATTCGAATTAGGAGCCCTAAGGGGTGTCAATTCGATCCCTTAAGAGTTCTGAATAGGTTTCCACTATAGACCACATCGAACCATGGCCATCTCATGGATAAAAATCTGAGCCTTCCGTATTTTATCTCTTTCCATGGAACTAGGTAGCAGTTGGGGGACGACCACTATCTTCAGGTATATAGTGGTCGTGCGATAGACCGCGACCTTGCCTATTATTCCGAAGTTTGAGTTTCATTCTAAGCCAACCTCTAATTCTCCTTTGTTCCCTTATCTGAATTAGGGAACTTTTCCTTAATGGGTTGGGATTGGGCCAAAATGCTTAAGTTTAGGTTTTATGCAATGGAAGTTAGTCCAAATTTTATATGGAGCGTTAGATTTCGACACTAGGACTATGATAGAGTCCATGTGAAATGAAGGATTCGTCGATAAGAGTAAGGAAGAAGTTTGGACATTTTTAGATGAAATTGTCTGGGAACTATTTTTTTATCTTATTATCTTATTAATTTATTAATTTATTCTATTCGATTACTTTATTTCAGTTTATTAGTGCGCAGGCGTGTCAGTCACGAGGTGATAGTTTATTTGGATTCTTAAGACCGAGATGATTTAGAGTCGTTAGTGGTCGTGCCGTCTGACTAATCAGACGATGGTGGATAGCGTGTCATTATCTTGGTGAATGGGGATGTATATAGCACATGTTGAGGATGGAATATTTTATGTTAAATGCAAATGTGTTATTTTGGATGCAAGTATTTTGCATAGAAAGAAAATTTTATTTTTCTTCTTGATCTATGATTAATGTGGGTGTGAATGAGTATGTTTGACGTGCTTGTGTACATGTCGATGTGTATCATGTGTATTGCTATGGACCTATAGTTATAGGTTAATTGTACTTAGGGAGTGCACAAGTTACCAATGTTTTACATTTGTGTATATTCATGTTACCTAGAGTTAAAAGTTACCTGAGGTTTATATTACAAATTACTTGCGTAATTATTATAGTTATCTATGAAGTACGTCACAATTTAATTATGGAGTATGTAGCAATATACTTACGGAGTATATCGCAGTTTACCTGTAGAGTATGTCAAAGATTACCTAAAAAGTATATCGCAGTTTACCTACGGAGTATATTACACTACCCACGGTTAAGAATTGTGGGTAAAGTTTTCCTATAGCATAGCAATAGATATGTCTAACGCTTACGGCATTTGCAAGATTTACTTGCACGTTTTCTCCGGTCCACATGTGATCATAGCAAGTGTGTCGTAGGTAAATTCAATACCTATGAATTTTTGTGTCTTTACCTATGACATGCAACGTAGATGTACGTAGCCTCTTCTTCCTGTGGCGAATCTTGTGTGTTTCTCTAATGTGAAACCCATCATTTGGTGGTTGGAATTATATTATATGAGTTCACGCCTAATAACCCCCCCCCCCCCCCCCCCCCCTAAAATAACTAGACTGAACTATATTGTGTTTTTCTACTGTAACCAGCACGAAAACACAACCCAACTCTATTTCAGAAAACTGCCCATTATTCTAGTCGGAGACGCTTCACAAAATTTACACTGTAACCGTGTTATACCATTATTAGAGACGGTAGTCCAATTCATCAAAAACTTTGACGCTTAAAGGTTTCCGCTCTTCCCTGATGATGTTCACCTAAGGTTATTTCTGAAACTGGAGATCAAAAGACAGCATCTGAAGCAGTTTGCAAGAGCCGGAATGGCTAGCTGTCATCAGAGAAATGAGGCAAAGACGACAGAGACGGACGTAGATGCCCAACACCTTCACCAGATAACTAGGTCACGCTCAAAAGAGGCGTTTTATTCCCTCGTGCCCCGAAAGTGCAGGTCATTCTTCTGATGGGAATCCATTTTGATCACTACGTCTTATGCCCTTCCCCGGCTGTTGAGTACGGAACCCTAGCAATGGCGAGGTAGTGTGCTTCTCTTCCGAGTACCTTTGGTTCGTCGATATTGGATTGAAGGACGCTGCTCTTTTTTTTCCCCCCTTCTTCTCGTAGTTAGCCTCGACTTAAGATTTCACGCAAAGGGCATGCGTTAAAGCCACGAGGCCCACCACTCGAGAGTTTGACAATTCTGCCCATCAAACTTACATATATAAGAGCATTTTGTTTAACGTGTAGAATTGATTGCACATATCACAAGACTCTGGTTTTCTTCGCGCCATTTGTATGATGTTGACATTGACATTGACACCATCAATCGATCATGAAAGCATCGTATATAATACGTAACCCGTGATTAGTTCATTCCAAGAGAAACCCACAAGTCGATCCGCCCTCCGGCGGAGAAGCTTCTCCCCACCCAGAAGAAACCGAGAACCAGCTAGAGTTCTCTCATGCAAAACAACAGAGAAATTAAGGACCCAGCAGAATAGAAGAAGCTAGTAAGAGAAGAGGGGGAATCATAGTGGGAGCGCTTGGAGGACTCCCTGATGCTCGTATATATATATAACATGTCATCTAGCTAGCTAGCTAGTTAGAGTGGCGCGCCCTCTCCTCCGCCGACGCGAGGAGGTCCTCCAACACCAGGGGGTCCAAATACTCCAGCTCGATCACCTGCCTCCCTCGCTCCCCCGCAGAACCCCCCCTTCCCTGCGCCGGCGACGAGGAGGAAGGAGAAGAGGAAGGGAAGGAAGAGGGGGAAGGAGAAGAGAACCGCAAATTCGGCGACTGGTACTCCTCCGGGAAGTTGAGCACGGCCAGGGAGCCGCGCATGATGTAGGCGGCGCGGTCGTAGGCCCGGGCCGCGTCCTCGGCCTTGTCGAAGGTCCCCAGCCACATGCGCACCCCGGGGCGGGTGGAGTCCCGGATCTCGGCCGCGAACTTGCCCCAAGGCCGCCGCCGCACGCCCCGGAACCGGACCTCCACGTCGTCCTTCCCAGCCCTCGGGGAGTCGTCCTCCATCTCTCCTCTTCCGCTCTCGAGCAGCTGCGGGCCGGTGAAGGTGGGGTGGCGATCGATGTAGGCTTGGTGGGGGAGAGAGTGCGGGTGGCTAGCTCGCTAGCCACTGATGAGAGGGAGGGTGGCTGGGGGTGAGCGTGGTGTGTTGGGAGGGAAGGCCCGGTGGGGGGTTTAAATTTGGCGAAGGGATGCGCCACATGGCCTGCTGGCGGGGTCGGGATGAAGGGGCGGGGGGGGGGGGGGGGAGGTGAGATTCTCCCCCACTGGCTGATCCACCGTCGGTGTATATATGCAGGCGGTCCGAATTTGTGTTCTCCGTCGATGGACGGGTCAACCAGGCCGATGGCTTTTGATCTCGACGGGACGGGGTGTGGGGTGGTCTAGTATTCTCTCTCTCTCTTGCTTTGCTGCCACTTTGTAGTATATTTTTTGCTTGGTGGTGCGATTTCCTCGTGACTATTTCCATGTCAAGGGATATCATGAGAAAGGGACGTCGAACCCATCACCTCACCTCATCATGTGCTCAAGATCATCACCATGTACATCGCACGCATGTATAATTCTTAGATTTAGCTAGTTAGAGCAAGAAATCACTTTCTTACTCTAAGCTGATGCGATTAAAGAACAAACTGTCAAAAGCTGTTTTAAACTTTACAAAGATCGAGCTTAGATAAACGTGCGTACACAGAGAAGAAAAAGGGATATCTGCAGTTTTCGCAGACTTTATGGTTAGTGGGATGCCATGAACCAAGATTCTCCTACTCGTAGAGACTTATTGTATCGGGTCTCTCCTGATTCAATACGAGTGTGTCTGAGACTCGGATTACAGTTTAACGCTCTTCATCCATAAAATACAAGATATATGACTAATGTTATATTATTACTATAATTTTAATTTTAAAATATAATTAACTTAATTTTTAAATATATTATTATTTAAATATTTTATAACAACTCATTGCAGTACAACCAATTAACTCGTGATTCAAAACCCTCTAGACACCGTGCTAGTCCACTATAACACACCGGATCTATATGATACAGCAAACCAATTCCACCATGGCGTTAACTAATTAGAAGTGAGATGGTTAGCCGGTAATATTCCATCCGAAAGATCACCGTTTGTTCGGAAACTCCACGAGTTAGCTGCACGTATAGCACTAGATCGATGTGCTCGTAGAATAAGAAGAGCGTTTGATGCATGCCCTCTCTTCTTTAGTGATGGAAGAATAGTGTGGTACACGAACCTGGGTCTAATCCTCATGATTTCAGTGGCAACTAAGCATAGATACTTTGCTCTTACGTCGCCCTTTAACGTTAGTTTTGCCGACATCTGTCACTAAAAATGCAAAGTTGGCGGCTATTCGAGTCCAGGGTAGCGTGGTGAAAATTTTGATTGGACAGGAACCTCCCTAAGCCTCCGCTTCGTGCATGCACAAGCTTTATCTTTAAATGGAGATTCCCCACTGGGGTGTCTGCAGAAAGACTTGCTCCCTTATCTTTCCTGCAAATTATATATTTTAGAACTGATAAAGCCGCAGTCTTAGAGCAATTGGAGAACGAAGGCAAAAGCCTAAGGGACCCCGCGCGCAAAGGTGGCATAAATGTTACCTGGTTATCCTACGCCAATCCCACTAATTAGTTACCCGTTTCCCTTATGGCAAGTCAATCTTCAATTGACATGAGGGAGAAAATCCAGAACTCAAGTAGGTGGGAGATGGAGCTCAACAGTATCTCAAACCCCACCTCCAGTTTGATCAGGGCTGCCCGCTCCCTAAACTACAATCCAGCATTAATGTGCTCACGATGCACTCTTCAGCAAGAGGTGACGAAGATTGAAGGCCGGAGACAATTGTAGGATCGGATTTGTCTGTAGGAATTGGAAAGTAGTGCACCCATGTCATCATCAGCTGCGTCAGGCTATGAGAACTGCAAAAAGTGCATATAACCTGTGAATAGGAAGATAAATCAACTCAAGGCGTTAATTTGCTCGTCAAGAATCATAACGCTCAAGAAAGCCAACTTGGAACAATGCTGTCAACGTTTGACCATCGTCACCCATCAGTTCAAGGTGCCAATTCTGAAGAGAGAACTATGAAAAATTCTGCTTATTAATTCTCACGTGGCTTTTGCCTACGAGCATTGCATCTGCCATGCAAAGCGTTGCGGTAAAGGGGAGTTCGGTTCAATTGATCTCTACACAGACTGTCGTGTCTTCCACTTTGCATGCAATATACTAAAACTTTTAAAAAAATCACAATAAACTATTTTCAGTTTGATGTTAAAATAGTTTTGAAACATTTTAAAAAGTAACGTGACCGTTCGAGCTGGGTTGGAACAGCGAAGTAGGAGATCCGCTTCCACGTTGCAGGTGGTCAACACCCGCAGCATCTTAATTTCTTTCATTTCGATTTCATAGATGAAATATTCTTGTCATCCTTTCTCACAACATGAGAGACTCGAGAACTTATCAGATTCTGCTTAATTAACGCCATCCCTCGTTTGCCGTCGACCTTTATCCGGAGTGCCAAATGATCATGAATAGATGCAGCAGAGAAGCATCAGCAGCTGGCAGTAGCAGCCGGTGGAGGTGGCGCGAGGGGAAGGGGGAAACTTGGATTCGAAAACTCTAGCTTTATATCCGTTCCACAGGCACGTGTTATGGTATCGACAAGAAGGAATATATGAGTGCGTGGTGGCCTTCTCTATGTGTCCCCCTCCGAAGTCTTATCTTTGCTCCCCATGGAACACGAGAACTTCAGCTTTTCTACATGATGAGCAAGTGATTGATATGGCCGATGGCTCCTCCTAGAGTAGGATTCTCTCTCTTTTTTCATTAACATATTCTTTTTGAACATAAGAGTAGGATTCTCTAAAGATGAAAAGTTACACATCATCCATTTGTCGTTTGCCACGGGGCCCTGAGGGCAATGTTAATTTGGCCACGGCGCCAAATGCTGCCGTCATAGGCTGCAGTGGCCATGGCGTCCTCCTCGATCCCCTACCCAACTAGCTGGTCATCACTTTACATCCCCCTTTAGAACTGCATGCACGGTCGAGAAGCTTTAGTTTAACATGCGCAGTTGTTTCTGTTCATGCTTCTGCATGTCGACACAGAAAGTTCTGATCACGGTAGCTTTCGGAGAGGCTAACACAGGGCAATCGATCTACCTCCACCTGATGATTGAAACCTTGGGGTATTCCACCGGTGCCACCTGGTTCCGGCTCGATACCACCCGGAGCCAAAAACTTGTCATTGGCGAATAACCCACACTCCACCTTACAGGAATCTATGCCCTGTCGTCATGACATGAGGGCCACCTTCCCTTTTCCCTCTTATCCCTGTTATCTCTGGGATCATGTCGGGCATCCCTTCCCCTCCTTCCCTTTGGCGAATAGCTTATCCCTGAAGGCGGCCAGAAAGACACGGGTGGCTCCAAGGCGCAATCGACCTATCTGGTCGCTGTTCGACCGATCTGGCTAGTTCCTGCCATTTTCTTTGGAACCAACGAGCTCCCCAATCACGTCTGCATCGGGCGCGGGAGTTATTCTAAGCGGAGAGAGACCCATGCAGGGAACTATTCTCGAATTTCGTCACGACAAGCACAGCTTGCACGCAGCAGAATGAGACGACAGAACTTCCATGGACGTTGCCGCTGATCCTTCAGGTCGGTGTTAAAGTGGGATCCCGAGGCTCTTGCAAACAGTAAACTCTCGGGATAAGGATACTGTTCTCCGTGGAATCTTACCTCCATCAATCGAGTGGTCAGTACTGGTCACCACGCTGAGGTTCCCATGCTACACTTGGCAGCGTGCTGGGGAGAAAATGCCGTGGCCCTCCGGGCGTCTTTACTCTCGAACATGGAGGGAATAAGGAGAAGGACGATGGAGATCGAGCTTGGGTTTGGGGTAGCTAGCCTGCATGCAGGAGGAATGCACCATTGCACTCTACACATGGGCATATCCTAGGCTGAAACTTTTTAAGGGGTCAAGAATTGAAGGGAATTATAGGTTAATTTGTTGCTTTCTGGGATAGGCAGTGAGCCAAGGGCTAAATAAATACATAAAGGAAAGAGAAACAGGAGACAGCAAAATCAGATAAGAGGACTGACAAGGATTCGCTTCAGCACGATGTGCTAAGTCAACTGATCAACAGGAGGAGGGGAACTAAATCTTCTCGGCCCATGATCGATCATATATTTGTTTCATGATCTGAATGCACACGCATATATTCCTGCCTTTAGATTTTATTTGTTTAGGCATATTCATCATTTGACTTCAGCTCGTAATCACGTCCTACTTAGATTCCATATATGCAGCTCCCTTAATACTTTGATTGCATGGGTTTTTTGGAGATTGGATTACCTGATTTCTAGAGTCAGTTTGTTAACTGACTTGGAGCTTTGATGGGTATATAGGTTGGTTTAATTTTGTGTCCAGCTGACGAAAATTGGCGTCAACTATATATGCCGTTATGCTAATGAGTTAGTTAATGAACTGATTTTGGAGGTCAAGTGAATCCAATCTGGCTTCTTTATGTTGCACCTCATGTCAATTGATACAAAATGCACATTAGATTGTTATACTAAATATAATCGTATTAATAGTAATTTTGGGATCTGTTGTTGTTTAAGCTTTTGGCCTTCAACGAACGCCAATGGGCATGTTAAGACTACATTGAACGGAATAGGTCCCCTTTAAAAAATATATTTTGTTCGGTTTGTTAACCAATATAAGATTATTCTAATCTAACAGTTACTAACACTACCTAATAGCTCCAAAGTACTATCAGTTTTAGAGTTCATGGATTAGGAGAACTCGTTACCATGGCCAATGTACTATAGACTTGAACCATTATAATTGCTGTAATTCAGGTCTCGAAAGTCTCTCTAGACAATCCTTTCTATTCCTCCCTCCTTTACTCCCCTTTTCTCATTCAATTCGGTTACCATCTTCTATATTTCTCCTACATCAATTGTAATATTTAATTATACTTGAAAATTTAAAATTATTAAACTTGATATTAATAACTATTAAACTTGATATTAATAACTAGAGATGATGTTGTGTATCGGCAGACGGCAGAGCAGGTTACATTATTTTGATGAGTGCTACATGTTTTACCACACATTCTACCATGTTAACACGGGGAGTCCATATATGATCATTTGATTAGCTAGATATGGATCTTGTTGAAGATACTTCCCATATATATCTTTAATTCTCACAGATAACATCATACCTTGAATTCTCGCTTATTGTCTTTGGCAGACAATTAAACAAGAGGGTTTTGCTCATGTGCTTATGTTCTGCATCCAGTAGTATAACAGCAATTATCTTTGCCGAAATTACTAGAGCACAGGCTAATCCTCACCTTCATAATTAGTCATATCAAACAGGGCCTTAATTAATGTTTGTATTGCATGCATTCAATAACTTTGCAATGCGACGCTGCCTTAAAGCAACCATTGGGCTTTAATTTGCCCCCCTTGGAAACACACCCTGTCTCTCTCATAAAAGACCGTCCTTGTAAACCTCTGAGCAAGTATCGATGTTTTCCACGAGCAACTCCTTCGTGGAGGACATAAACAAATACTTCCTCGTGAAGATCCTCACAGATGCACTTAGATTCACCTCAACGCCAAATCTATCATCAACCGCGAGAGACAGCAACATTATCCTAAACTATACACGTACCCATCACATTGCACCAATAACTACGTACAACATGTTTGTTATCATCGAGAAGCACATAGTTAAAAACTGCAGATGAGAGAGAGAGAGAGAGAGAGACGTTAGGACACAGCTCGCCCTGGGCAGCGCCAATGTCGAGAACGCCGAGAAGGAACGGTGGACCGCCACCAGTGAGGCCTAGGTGGGAGGAGGACATGGCGGAGCCAGAAACGCCTCGGAGTGTGGCGCTGATGAGATGGGAGAGGGAGGACCTGCCGGGCTTCACCACCCCCTCGAGGATGACGGTGATGGGCAGGGAGAGATTCCTGCTGGAGTTCCGCACGCCGCAGCACCCCTCCATGGGCTCCAACAACTGGGGGGGCGCCTCCCCGCTGCTCGCCAGGAACATACCCACGCAGTCCCTCGACACCAAGTACCTCCGCCTCAACACCGTCCGCACCCGCGACGAGATCTTCCCCATGGCGGAGCTGGATCACCTGCACCAGGCGGCAGCGATGCCGGGAAAGCCCGGCCGGGGAGGCCCGGGGGGACTGGGTGGCTGGCTCTCCTCCAAGCTGAAGTGGAAGGGGAGGAAGGCGGAGGTGGTCATGGGTGCACGGCACAAGAAGAAGAGGAGTCTCTGGCTGCCCGTCCTGGACTACCGCAGCCGATGGCCCCAGGGGTGGTGATGAAATTGAAGTTGTTGTTGCTGCTCATAAGGTTGGGTCAATTTAAGAAGATAGATGGGAGGTCTTGTGATCATTGGCATTTGGTTGAGGTAAAAACTGATCAGGGCAAGAAAAAGATCCAGAATTTTTTGACAGCGTTGGGGGAAGGATCATCTTTTTCATCTCACGTGTTTGCAGTTGTTTCATCGGAAGCAAACATATATATAGTGTACTGCAGTATTTCAAGACTAGATTTGAAGTGATGAAAGTTTCAGCTACTTGTTGAATTTGAGTACACAAGCGATTTCTGCATGATAGGAGAAGATCCCATGTTCTTAACTAATAATTAGTCTCTTGATGAAGTGGTGATTTGAGACCAGAGGATATTTTCTCTTTAATATGTATACTCTAAAAGGATTGGTTTTGAACTTGAGACAGTTATTCACAAATCTGTTCTGAGACAAGGCTATCCCCAAAATTCAATCATATTTTGTTATCTGCTTCTCTGATTCTGGTCTTTGTTTATAATTCCTCATGCCCATTATTTGTTCTATTGCCAAAAGATCATGACTAAAACCCTTTTAAGATATTGGGGAAACCTTCTAGAAAAGAGGCCCTTTTTTTTTCTGGATAAACATGCAACTGCGTAGGGTTTCAATGGGCCATGCCCTGGCCGGGTTTGAACAAGCTTGGTGCTGCTCTAGTCTTAAAACGTGCAAACCAGACCTAGCTAGCTAGAAAATGCCGAGTTAAGATCTGGATCTGGTCCACGATTTCTATCATAAGTCTGGTTAAGGCCTGGCCCAGCCTGATTTACAAATTTGTATGATTTTATTCGCTAATCATGTATACATTCATGGTTATATTTAACCAAAAGATCAACAAAACCTTTGAATTCCTTATATAAACTCACATATAAGTCTTCTATACAAATGAAAGGTAAATCATTATTAATCCTGTGCAAACTCAACATGAAGTTGAGGAAGCTCAGGTGTGTCACGGCCTTTCACCATATTTATTTATATGGCCAAGATAGACGTTTTATGAAGCCTGGCATTAGCAAATCCATTCAACTGTGCTGGCTGATAAGCTCTTAACATGACTTACTACATAGCATGAAGATATGGAAGCCGCAGGAGAGCAGGTAGCTAGGTCATCATTAAAGTAGGCTGCCAGAGTAAGACCCCATTGCTTTACCAATGGTCGGGATTTCATGGTGCCAAGCTTGCAGCTTAATTAAGGACCTGCACAAGTACTGTTAGAGTTGGGGTTAATTAGTACTTTAGACACTACGTTTTAAGGCATTGCTAATTTGCTACCGCTTCCCAATTTTATATTGCCTTACTGAACATCTTATTCCACCTATTCCATGATAAATACCTCTTTCTTCCTCCCATTACACACCTTGCCATACACTCTTAACAACAAAAAGAATTGAAGGGGAAGAAATGACTTCACCACAAATAGTTGACAAGCAACGCAAGGTTGGCGATCATTCACCTAACCAAGGCTAGAAAGTAGAAAGCAAGAGGGAAAAAACTACATAAAATAGGCACTTAGATATTCAGAACAATATGATAAAGAATCAAGTAAACTCAATTAAATGTCACATCACTATCAAAGAGGGCTTTCATACAGTCAACAAAGGCTTTAATCTGTTAGGAACATTGGTCTTCATATATACTCAAAGAAGATAAATGCTATTACATGCTAGTGCTAATTAAAGCCACATTGGACACTTTCATTATTTCGCTAATGGTTTCCGTGGTATATTCTCGTAATATTTGTTGCCAAGAATCACAGTGATATAATGGCAAACATTTGGAGTATATCAAGGATATTTGTGATAATAGGTCGAAATGAAGAATTTATTTGTAAATTCACAAGTTTATAGGGGGCATATTCACAAAAAAAAATATTTTTATCATCTAACTTGCCTTGCATGTCAATGAATTCACATCTTAAGAGACACATTCCTGCAGCCTCCCCACTCTTAGAACTTAATTTCGTCGCAATGTTACCTGTGAATGATTCACAAGTGTACGAGGGAAACAAATAAAGGATGGGAGAATTCGAAGCGCGTGGGATCTTCACATTTTGTGAAATATATCTAGGAAAAAGATAGAATTGCATGTTTGGACGGACCAATTGAACGAACGTTGATGAATCCAGAATTTAAATGGGCCGGAGTGTGTCTTTTAGGGTTGGTTTGTTTCATCGTAAAATATTGTAAAATTTCGTAATTGTTTTATTTTATAATTTTATTTCTTCATTTATTTGACTCTAATTAAAATAGTGTAAATGAGAGTATGTGGTTACATGTGGCACCAATATTCTTTTGTTTTGATTTACGATTCATATCCGTATCGAAAATAAATCAGATAAAAAATTAGTCGAAATGATAATTAACCAATAAAAAAATTATTTTATTTTATGATCATCCAGACAAAAAAAAGTTAATTTTAAAATTAAAAAACACTCCGATTTCAAAATCAAATTACATCAAAACATAACCAACACCTTGATCATGAATTTGGTTGAGTTGGGCGGTGGTGGTGCTTGCTTAATTGGAGCTCGTCTCAGGTTGAGTGATCAACTTGATTTTAAAAATGAATGATGGTTACAGTAGTGGTGGGAAAGCTGATGGTGCAAACCAACAAGAAACCGACCATATTTAATGTATGTATGGGGTGGAAAAGACTTCACATCGGAGGAAGCTAAATCATACACATTGCATGCAATACTGATATTTGTCTTCATACCGTATGTGCGGGGCATAACTTTCAATTGTCAGTCTCGACCTCAACCGATTGTAATCATGGTACCTGTACGTTCTCCAAAGTAATTAATTAATAATGAACTTAAGTTCAATCTTTTCGATTATTTGATTTTTAAATCAAACTACAGTTAAAAATTGTGGTATGCTATCTATGCCCAAAATTAAGAGTGCAGCTAGCACACCAGCATCCCTCATAAATTTCCGCCACTTTTACTTTCTTAACTTGAGAGAGAAGAATATATATTAGACTTGGGAAGTTATTTATACAATATATTTTGACCTCAAATCCAAAAATCCAAGGTCGAAGCCATAGATCGGAAGGAATAAAGTAACGAGAAAATTAATTGTATATATGTTAATTTGAACAATATGATTATCTAAAACTTAGTTAATATAGCTCTTATTAATTTGTTCATCCCACTTCGAGCACTATGTGATTAAACAGCTTTTAATTAATGTTGCAAGTGCCATTTCATTTCAAGCACTTTATATATTTTTTAGTTTTAAATTCGGATGGGAGGTGAAACTTATTATTACGCCCTTGGTTTTGGCTAGCGTTACTCCTGTGGACCTATATTAATGTCCACCCACCCTCCCCTCCGCATCTATATATGAAATGATATGTAAGCGTGACATCGTTTCATACTTGAAATCTGTCATCTCTCCCAGGTAAAATAAAACAAATTTTATATCAGCAAGTTGTTCGAGGTTGAAAAGTCTGATCATGAACATTAAATTAAGACTATATGTATATATATATATAGTCCGTCGTCGATTCAAGTCTTTTTTTTTCATCGATCCAGCAGCAAAGTCCTCTTTTAAATTAAGACAATACATAGAATCAAATTAATCAACCTCCTTGCTTCAAAAATTAACGACAATCTTTTTGGAATTAAGTTTTGGGCTGGTCATCATGTGCGTGCGTAGAAGCCCGGGGAAGAAGAGCAGTCGTTCCTTCCCTCGGTTTTCCAGCTCCTCTCACAATCTAGTGCAGGTGGAAGGAGAAGAAACGACAGATCGAAGACCCAATTGACACGTCTTTGATCTATCACATATGCTATGTATCTCTTTTTACCGGATTTTATTTATTTATGCAAACGCCGTTGGCTCTTTCTCATTATATATAAATCCCTCTAAACCGTATATGCATTTCTTAAAAACATGTTTGCAAATCTTCTTCAATAGAGATTGTATATTAAATTTGAGCATTCTCAAGTAGTTCTCCGGAGATTTTTTTTTCATGTCACTGTAACAATCATCTTCGTTCTTCGGATGTAGTTCTCCTAAGTTTGAACATTTGGGGGAAGTAACTAATATTTTTCCATTTTAGTCTCATCAAACACGCGAAGAGTGTTGAGGTTAGAGCACGTAAATCTGTGAGTTATATTTCTCCCCTTATATTTGTAACTCCGATAGTTGAAATTAGGGTTAAGAGCTCTCGTATCTTTCCGTCAACCATGATGGTTAGTTATCATATATATTTTTTTTACAACGTGAAATCTAGTGCAATGATATTTAAGTCCATTATATTACTCATAGATTTGGGTTAGAGTCGAGTAGGTCCAGATTTAACACTCATCATTCTTTTCTTAAGCCTAATAAATCCTCTTGAGTTCACATATTTTAGTCCCATTTTGTTTCAGAGCTAATCATAGGTCACTCTTTTTTTAACTCGTAATTAACTCGTTTTTTTTAATTTGACAGTGTCGAATTTAGATAATCAAATTAAATGAGAGTCGATTCGAGTTAATTCAAATTATCCTATTTTATATTGACAGTTGAATTAAGTTAACCCAATGTCATGTAAAAATAAAAAAAAATAAAAATAGATAAAGTTAACATGCGGTCGATGCACTAGTGATCCTCTAATTATGATACTAACTTCTCCGTACTATTCTACATGTAGTGCATCATCACATATATGAATCGTATAATGTCATTTTTAGGTAGATAAAGTTTATTCGGGCTATGTGTGAAGAAGGACTTAATTATTGCAATTCCATCATGTACCCAGTGCCCTTGTAATAATTAAACGTTGGCTTCATCTGAACAGGGATGGAGATGTCGACGGTGCCTGCCGGTCGCTCTCTGCGGGCATCAGGCGCACCAACCAGTCGAGGGTCGACGGTTGACGCGAGATGAACATCAGACCAGGGAGAGGTGGCGGGGGGGGGGGGGGGGGGGGGGGGGTCCATTTTGGACATAAATGGATGGTCTCCACGGTTGGGGGCACTGTTCCCATCGGTTTCCGCCTCTACCATTCGATTAGTTTCAATTTGCACCCCCGAAACGTGCACACAAGAATTTTTTAGATGATTGGTTTCAATTCGTTAAAAAGTTTTTCAAGTGATCTCAATTAAATATCCCAAAAACCAAATTCAATCATCTTATTTAATAAAAGTGTGATAATATATAAGTGTTTTTTAAAATAATCTTCTTATAAATTTATTTATGAAATTACATCTATTATTTTTATTTTATTTTTAATATATTAACGCATCAACATCATGTCAAAAGTATTAGTGCAATGAGCTTTAGTTGACGTCCTCACCATGGGAGGATGTGGGTTCCAAACCCGCCTCCATCAGAAATAGATTTCGCACCCACTAATCTACCATGCTTGGGTGCGCGCCCTCCCTCTGTCTTATGGCGCGCGATGATTGTCGCCCTCTTCTTGCTCACCCCTCTCCAATTCTCTTTTATCTAACCGCTGTGTCACATTGTACAAAAAAAAAAAAAAAATCAACAAAAAGTCAACTAAATCGACCTCCTCATATGTAGACTATAACTGTAGACTATAACTGTGAGTCAAACAACGCCGCTCTCACGTGTATCTCAAAATGATAAAATTATTTCGTACAAACTCTAAACTCTTATTAATTGTTTTAGGGGTTATTTGATCTGCTTTAAAATAATATAAAATTTTAATTTCTTCTAAATTATCGATTTTGAAACCTATAAAAATAAAATTCCAAATCTTTAAATGAATGGCTTTAAAATATCTAACTTTAATTTGTGATGGTTTGACATTGGAAACAGAAATCAGTTAAAAAGATGCCAAGGCACACCAAACCGCCCCTAAATAATAAAACATAATATCCTGTGACCTGACCTTCAATAAGCTAAAGTCAGTCAATTGTAATCGGCATGACTCCGAGCACCGTGTCATCAATTAACCCCCATTAGTCAATACACACAGCAGCACACTTTCACTCCAAACCTCCAAAAATATGACAATCCCACAGCCGCCCCCCTTGTCGGAAAGCGACCCGTCTCTGTCCCCTCCATCAAACACGTCCGGGGGGATACGAAAATTTTCGAACCGCCCGCCCGCCCCGGTCCGAGCGCCGTTTCAAACAGCCCAACTCCCTGGGGTGGAGTGGCATCCTCGGTAATTTTACTCTGATGCCTGGGCAAAGACAACCTTCTCCAGTCCACGCCACCACTGCGCTCTTTTTAATGCCACGCCTCGGCAACTTCGCTCTATGCGCTCCCCCACCCCACCAGATTCCAAGTCTCCCACTCCGCCCTCGCCGCCTCCTGTTCCCGCTCGGCTCGCCGCCTCCCCAGGATCTGAGAGGACAGAGGGAGCGAGATCTGCTGCTGCTGCTTCCTCCGCGCCGCTCGGTCGCTCGCAGATCTCGCCGGGGATGGGGTTCGTGTCGTTCGTGGGGAGGGTGCTCTTCGCCTCCGTCTTCCTCCTCTCCGCCTACCAGGAGTAAGCATGAGCAGCGCCCGTTGCCTCTCCATTACGGTAGATCTTCTCTGTCTTGTGTGATCTTCAGGTCAGGGATCGCGTGCGGTGTGGTTTTCTCCGTTCCAGTGAGAGTTAGGGTTTCTGGGACCCCGTTTCTGACGCATTCGAGTGCTTCTGGTTTGCTCAGTGAGGGGTTCCCTGGTTTTTGCTGTTGGGGCGTTTTCCTTGGGGTTTATAGGGTTGTTTGTTTCTTGGTTTGATTATGCTGCGTAGTAGCGCACTGTTGAGTTCTGACCCGGATCCGTCAGAGCTAAGGTTCGGTTGACTTCGTCTATGATGGTGTTACTACTGGAACTCTTGGTTGCTGTGATTTCCTACTGTCGATCTGCATTTCCTTGTGGAAGGAGTAGATGTCGTACATTTTAATCGTCCTCTTTTTGTTCCTTCCGTCTGTCATTTTTTATCTAACCTTGCTCTAGTTAATTACTTGTTGAAAAGGCAAACTTATTTGGATGATCTTCTGTTTATGTTCTGATTCTATTTGCCACTTGATGGCTATGGCGTGCTTCATTTCCTGCCCCCACAACTGCCCATCCCAAGATTTTTTAACTTTGCAGCACCCTTTTGGCCTCAAACTGATGACTGTTGTTCTGGTTCAGTCCAAAATAGTTCGTCACATTTCTCAAAATACACATTCTTGTTCCGGCAAATGTACATTATCGTTATTTAAGGAAACAGAGACAATTTTGTTTCTGTTTTGAACACATTGTCCCCTAGAGCAAAGGGAAATGAATTTGCCAAGGAGTTCATATTGTGTCTTACCTTTTTCTTTCGATTATAGGTTTTCAAGGACGGAAAGCGTATGTGGGCCAATGACTTGTAGCGACTGCCAGTTGTTTGTCAATCTTTTGCTGAAGCTATTTATGGCTTTTTAAAGATTCGGTGAACTTTTTCTGATTTCATATCTGATGACCATGCCTCTTCCAGTTGCATACATATGGCTATCCCATATTTGGCAAAGATGCTCATGCTTATAGTTTGTAAGCATGTGATCTTGAACTCCATTTGTTCATTATTCATACTGGGCCTAAAAGCAAGCCTATCCATACCTAGGATGCATATACCCGTACCCATGTTAGACCCTATAAATTTTCTGGGTAAATGGGTAAACAGGTCGGGATTTGGGTCTCATTTATGATTGCACAAACTTGAACTGTAAAGTGGGCCTGTCAACAAGTTGTTTGTTTGAAACGCTCACACAATTGACAAGTGCCTGATTTCTGGCCCAGCTTTATAAAAACTTGAAGAGTTTTACCTGCAACCCCAATTTTTTGTTTTTTAGGCAGCCCCTTATGCAAGCTACCCATCCTTACCATCCAAAAGACAGGAAAATTCAACAAAAAAGAAACAGTCTTTTCCTGCAAAAAATGTGCCGATCAAAATTGGCTCATTAAGGCCATCCATTCATTTTTGGGGGGTTTTTTTTTCTAATCATGCAATCTAAGGCTGGATAGTACAGATGGGTAGCTTGCATAAGGGCTACCTAAAAAAATTCATTTTTTTTGCTTGTTTGCGCTGCAAGCTGCTGCACCACTGGAACTCAAACTTGAATAGTTTGTCTAACATAGCAACTAATGGGTCTGCTAGTGGGTAAATGGGTCCATTCAGACCCTGCACTACTGGGTGTAAGTTTTCAGGTCTGGGACCCACCAATTTTGACTGCCCTAATTCATAAAGTAATCTTGGATCGATGAGTCGGTCCATCATATGCATTATTCCAATAACCTGGTGTTGGCAGTGATCTTACGTAGAAGCTGGTGGAGTGATTGTCATTCCAGAAGCCAATTCGGAAAAGCAAAATTCATGAAACATTGGGGATTTAAGTATACTGATGTTCTAATTCGTTCATCATGGACTTTCAAATGAGTCTTTCACCCATTATGAATGTGCAGTGGTACATATCAGATTGTCGCACCTCGTTCATCATGGACTTTCAAATGACTCTTTCACCCATTATGGATGTGCAATAGTACATATCAGATTGTCGCACCATGTTTTTGTTGCTTTTGATCCCATTATATGCTTCTTTTTGGTGATTTAACTATTTCATACTCTGTTTTTGAATCATCATCATCATCATCATCATCATCATCATCATCAGAGCCTTATCCCAATTAATTGGGGTCGGCTACATGAATCATGTTCCGCCAAAGATTTCTATCAAGTGCAATATTCATATTTAAACTCAAGGAACTAATGTCCTTCCTAATAACATCGCACCATCTCATTTTAGGCCTTCCTCGAGCTCTTTTGCTAGCATCCACTAAGATTTGATCACATCTTTTAACCGGCGCTGAGTTAGGGCGACGAAACACATGTCCAAACCACCTGAGTCTATTTTCTCTCATTTTACTATCAATTGGAGCTATCCCTAAGTCCTTACGGATGCGTTCATTCCTAATCTTGTCTTTCTTAGTCTTGCCACACATCCATCTCAACATCCTCATCTCTGCTACACACATTTTGTGGATGTGTTCCTTTCGTACTGCCCAACACTCGGTACCATATAACAGAGCGGGTCTCACAGCCGTTCTATAAAACCTCCCTTTGAGTTTCACAGGCATACGACGATCACAAAGGACACCTGATGCACTTCTCCATCTTAACCAGCCTGTCTTAATCCTATGTGTAACGTCATCATAAATCTCCCCATTCTCTTGTATGATAGACCCTAAGTATCGAAAGCTACTACTCTTCGGAATGTTATGTCCATCAATTAGAACCATGTCTTCCTGAACCACTCTCCCATTACTAAAATTACAGTGCATAAATTCTGACTTGCTCCTACTAATTTTAAAACCTTTAGACTCCAAGGCAAGTCTCCAACGCTCTAACTTAGCATTTAGAGCATCAATACTCTCATCAATTAAAACAATATCGTCTGCAAATAGCATACACCAAGGGATATCCTCATGCAATTGTTTAGTTACTTCATCCATAACTAAGGCAAAGAGATACGGACTTAGTGCAGAACCTTGATGCAAACCTATAGAAACGGGAAATTCACCAGTCTCCCCAGCAATAGTTCGAACACTAGTAATAGCACCGTCGTACATATCCTTAATCAAATCAACATATCCTTGAGAGATTCCTTTCTTTCTTAATGTCCACCAAATCAATTCTCTCGGTACTCGATCGTACGCCTTCTCTAAATCAAGAAAAACTATATACAAATCTTTTCTCATCTCTCTATACTTCTCCATTAGCTGCCGTAGCAAGAAAATAGCTTCTGTAGTAGATCTATTTGGCATAAAACCAAACTGATTTTCCGACACAGTAGTCATACCACGGAGGCGTTTATCAATTACTCTTTCCCAAAGTTTCATAGTATGACTCATAAGCTTTTTAGTCCTTTTTAGTTTTTACATGCCTGTTCTTCCTCATCAGCAAGCTTTGCCTTTCTAAAAAAATTAGTATGGCTTGAAGCTGAATTTTGATCCCCCCATTTTACATCACAGTTGCTAAGTACATATTCTGGTGCACATATATACTTGGACCTCTTTATCAATGTTAGTGGAAGTTTATTGATATCCTTGTGTGTGTGTTTGTGTGTGTGCTGGGTTGGGCTGTGTTATCCTTGCCTAGTTATCTAATTGTTATTTTTTTTTTCTAAATGCTGCTTTAATATATGGACTGATATTGTAGCTTGATACTAATTTTATTTAACGCCATGGAGTATAAATATGTTTGAAATGTTTTATAAATATATTTGACATCAATAATGCATTCAACTTTTGTATTTGTTTGCAAAACAAGAGCTATTGTATTTGACATGCTTACATGAGATGTTTCCAAAACTTTGGCTTCCTATTTACAAGATCAGACAATCTTTAAGTAATTATAGATTGAGTAAAAGATCAAAAATTACGTTGTATAGCTTGAGTGGCTGTGGCTCACATAATAATGGAATCTGCATAGCCTTTTACTAAAATTATTGAAGACCAAACTCCATAAGAACTTAAAAATTACATTAACTTTTGATATATTTCTGGTTCCATTACTTCTTAAGAAGGGTGTCATATACATGCAGTGAAGTGCTAGTGTGACTTTGGTTGTCTTGGCTTGGAAATCCTACAAAACAATCCACTGTAGTGCAAGGATTATGGGATTGGATTTGGTCCTGAAAGGGGCAGAGACCGACCTGATCTAGACCATGTTCAGGATCTGCTCTGAATCAGTTTGGGATCAGCCCGATGTCAGTCTAATTCCATCCAAACGAGCTGAACAGTTCTTTTTTTCCTAATTAAAATGTAGCTTGGATTTCTCCATTAAAATCAGAATGTCATTGGCCACTCTTGGACTGAATTTGACCAATTTGATTGGTTTATCCTTTAAATGATATAGTAATGTCCTTAATATCATTGGCTGAAACTTGAACAACTGAAATTAAGTCGGCCTATTCCTGGGTGGATCGGATCTTTTGATTCATTTGTCATCGAATAGAGAAGAAAAATAATAATATAAAAGGATTAAGGTCATTTTGACATGTATTCTGTGTTGTGTGTATGTCGTCCAATGATAGAAGAAGATATCATCGTGGGGATCTTCATGAGCAGGCCTGTCAGTGGGATGGGCCTGGTAAAGGCTAGTGCTGCCTGAGCCTTGTACGGTTGCATCTCAAGGCTGAGATGCTGAATACAGCCTCACCCAACAGTTTTTCCCCTGCAAGCCTGGCGTAAGGATGGGAGTAAGATAGATTTCTTTTATTATTATTTTTTTGCTCTTTTTTGGCTGGGGCTGGGGTTGGGGAGGGCAGTGTTGTTAGTGTGGGATATCATTTACTTTACAATTCAAATTTTCTTTCAGAGTGTATCAATGCAAAATGAGTTTACTTTGCTTCAAATATTTCCTAGAAGCGGAGACCCGAACGTGGATCTCCCTAGCCTGATGTGATCCAAATCTCAGTGAATCTTAAAGCCTTTAATATATGTATTTTTTCTTAGGCTTGTTAATGTATATTAAGAATTTAAGATCGAAGTTTAATTTTTCTCATCAGAAATTAATAGGATTACTGTATTTTAACATTAAACATATATAAATATTTATAAAGTACCATGTATAATGTGATTATGCAATTTATTTAAGAGTTTTACCTGCTGCACCGGCCAGCGGTCCAGCTAAGAAAAACTTATTTTTAGGTGGCTTGTGGGGCAAGCAACCTGTCCGTACCGTCCAAACTTGGATCAGACTGCTACAAAAAAATAATAATAATAAAGGAATGAAGGCTCTTAATGGGCTGATTTTGGTCAGCCCTGTTTTTGTAGGAAAAAAGGGGGTCTGTGCTTTTCCTTTTTTGATTTTTTTTCTAGCCGTCTGATCCAAGATCTGATGGTACTGAGGCAAGCAACCTAAATTTTAGCTGCCCTGCCAGCCAGTTCAGCAAGCCGTCTGGCAGTGCAGCAAGCCGTTGCAATGGCAGGGGTGCAGTAAGTGGAACTTTTGATTTTGATGTCCATCAACCCCAAGCCTGAGTCTAGCCCAAGGCCCAATTTTCTATTATATTGGTCTATCTGGCAGTGCAGCAAGCTGTTGCACTGACGACGGTGCAGCAAGTGGAACTCTTGATTTTGGTGTCCATCAACCCCAAGCCTGAGTCTAGCCCAAGGCCCAATTTTCTCGTACACAGGCCAAAATTCACAAGCCCATTTGCCTATTTGGATGGATGTATATTTGGGTGTTTCTACATTAGTTTAGCATTTATGCCTTCCCTCATTTGTCATTGCCAATAACTTTTTCATTGGAATTATATATGAGATCAGATCATGTCATTAGCTTTTCCCCCTTTTTTTTGGTGCCAAATGGGTTGCACTGACTTCCTCAATTATCCTAGTATATGGGGGAATGGATTTGTGAATGAGCATTCCAATTTCCAATGCTAATGTGATACAGTTTCTTTTACATAGTTATCAGTGCACAGTGTGATGACCTTTGTGGACACATTTTCTTTTCTTATCATGTAGGTTTAGTGAGTTTGGAGTTGATGGTGGACCTGCTGCGAAGGCCTTTGGCCCTAAGTTTGACCTGGTGTCCGGGCATTTGCATACTCATCTGGGGCTCCAAGCGCCTGAAATTGAAGTGAGTGCCATTTATATTTAACCTTGTTTTGCAATGATTTAATTGTTGCTGATGAAAAGTTGGAATCTAATTTCTCTCTGTTTCTTTCCCAGATGAAGCATGTCATTGCTGCCACTATAGCTTTGAAGGGGCTTGGTGGTCTTCTATTCATCTTTGGCAGTAGTCTTGGAGCTACTCTTCTGGTTTGTATCAATCAACTTCATTTATTCCTTTTTGGGTATTTTATGTATGTACTTCCAGGATAACACTTCTGGCTCGCACTTCAGCAACGGTTTTTGTTGAGTTCTGAATCCACTGTAATGAAAATCATATGTTATCTGTAGGCACTATATCTGGCTCTTGTTACTCCGATTGTATACGACTTTTACAACTATGACATGGAGAAACCGGAATTTGTTCAAACTTTTGTTAAGTTTACACAGGTTTGGTTCACCCTTGCCATCCGAACACGTTTTTACTATTTTGAGTTGAGAAGGTTAAAATTTCTAATTTTTTGAATTCCTGGATTCTCTTTTTCTTTTGACAGAGTTTGGCTCTGTTTGGTGCCTTGCTCTTTTTCCTGGGAATGAAGGACTCATCCCCAAAGAGATTGGCCAAGAAGAGGGGACCCAAAGCGAAAACTACTTAGAAGGTGAAAGGAAATCCGGAGGAGGGTTAAGGTCAAAACTTTATGCTCAGATGAGGGGGGGGGGGGTCGATCGGCATCAACACATCTACCAGGAGTCACTTTCTTTCACCTCTAGGACACGTATCAGAATTCATTTTTATTTTTAATTTTCTTTTTCCCTTTCTTTGGCCGGGGTTTTGTGTCACTATACACTTAGATCTGTGGTCTGGAATCTCTGTTATTTCCAAATGTTCTGTGAAATTTATTTAAATGTTGTAACTTTCAACTTAGAGTTCATCTCTGTTTTGGAGACATCGTTTTGGTTTGTAATGATAGCGAATACCATTTTGGGGTCTGATTTACACAATATGTGCGGAGCTTTGTAACTACTCCCCAACTTTCGACAAAGAGTCCGCCGTTTGGAGGCTCGATTTCGCCGGGTCTTCGATTTTGTGGGGACCGCAGAAGAGTGGCGATGAATATTGAGGTAACACATTCATCTTTCATTTGCTCTGATTATCTTTGGAGCGTGCATTAAGCATTTTGAAGCAACTCAAGTGGGAAAAAAGAAGATGAGATTGTTTGACTGGATGCTTATTTAGGGAGGAAAGAGAAACGTACAGCATATACTTTTTTGACACTTCTGCGATTTTTTATTTTTTATTTTGGTGCGTGCTCTAGACTTCCCTTCATGCCTTCTGCCTCTTCCTCCCGTTCTTAGGATCTCTCTGCAATGTTTCTTCAGAAAGGGTTTGTAGAAGCGCCAGTAGTAGATATGGGGAAACAGGACAGTTCCATCTCCACATGACTCTTTGGCCCGTTTCAGCCTCGCACTGCGTTCCCTCGAGACCTCGAGGAAGTTTGGATGCACCTCAGAGCATGATTTATCGATTCGGTCCACACTTGCTGTGATTCTGATGACATGTATTATATTAAGTGTGCATTTAGCATTTATATGGGGCTTTGATTTTTGGTTTTGAAAATTTCACTTCTTAAAAGTTAAATCAATCAAATGTATGTCTTTTTATTTTTTTTTAAATTTAATTTTTTAGATTTTATAAAGATATAGGAATAAAAGAGTTCACTTTTCAAAAGTTCTAAAATTTTCTTTATCTTAACTTTTTATCTATGTAATGGTTTTTGAAAAAAAAGTTAAATTGACATATTTTCAGATGTGCGGGGGTGAGTCATTACGAATTATTTAATTAATAATATAAGATTTAAAATTAATTTAAAGTTTTTATAATTAAAAATTATAATACTAATTTTATAATAACAAATAATCTTTAAACATAAATTATTATTAGAAATAAATTTATAAAAATATTCTTAGAAATAAATTAATAATCATATCATTATGTAGAATTATTTTTAAAAATAAATTAATAATCATATCATTACCTAAAATTAAATAGTCTAAATATGTTTTTTATAAAAAATTATAAAAAAGATCACATTTACACAATCTTATATGGCATTTATTTATGCATTATTTGATTTTAAGCAGTGCTAAGTCTATTAATACGTTTCTGAAAATAATTTTTTACAAATTTATTTTTAACAATAATTTTTTACAAATTTATTTTTAACAATAATTTATTTATAATTTTAATAATAATAATAATAAATCTTATATTTTATGAATGAAAATAATAAAACTTGATTATTTTGGTTTACTTATATGCAATCCGGTAGAGTTAACTACGAGTCGGATTGACTCTTATAACTGAATTAGGAGGAATCCCATCTGATATGAATCCCCGAATCCTCGAGTTGGTGTCGGCGAGCATCTTGCATATGCTGCAACGGAAAAACAGCTCACGCCGCGTTCTAAACGCCATCTACTTCTCTCTCTCTCTCTCTCTCTCTCTCTCCTGTGTATTAATTCTGCCCCTCTCCATCGTCTTCGTCCCCTCCCTTCTCCCATCATCTTCTTCCCCTCTGAGTTTGAACCCCTTATTTGCTCTTATCATCCCCGTTCCTCCTTTCTTGCCTCCCCCCCCCTCCCCATCGTTCTCATGCCCTCAAAAGTATTTTCCCCTTATTTTTCAAAGATAATCGAAGCTTTACGCCACAAGTCGAAGTCCCTGTCACCCCGGATGGTCGTGTTCGGTGAATTGTGTGACACCCCCCCAGTCCGGTAGTGTTGGGGGGCCAAACCATCGCAATTGGTTTATGACAGCTCTGTCGATGTTATTTGGACTTCAGCATTGAGCGGGCCCAAACATCATCGGAGTAAACAACTCAAAAGAAAATAACTTTGAATAAACTAACCTCGGAGAAAATGTGCTCTCAAAACACCTTAAAAAAATTCCGTCATCTCCCGCTGAGTAGGCGCCGATGGTGGTCAAAGAAGGGTGTCCGATGGATTTGGGCTTTTCAAGGTTAAATAATCACCGAGTTCCCCTGAAATTTAGCTTTACAGGGTTTGATTGGTTTGGCCTGCTGCATTCCCTTTGCTTGCAAAGATGGTTTCCTTTTTTTCCATTTAAAATCCGAAAGGCTGTGTATGATATTATTTATTCATGGGATTCTCTGCCGATAGTCTGTACTCTTTCAAATAATAACCACGTCGCTCACAATAAAATTTGAAGGAAAAGGTGAAGCTAATGAGAAAGGAGCCACCTCACTTTGTACTCTTTAATTCCCCTTCTAAACAGTGAAGTGAGAGAGAGAGAGGCTAGCCTTTTGTTCAGTGCAATCTCTGCTATTTATTCCTGTATATAAAGCGTTGCCACCCATGATGAGGTCACATGCTCACATACTTTTTAACAGATAGAAACCAGAAATTAGCCTAAAAAGACGATAGCTATGTGCACGAGAGGAGAAGTGCAGTGGACGACGGGCCGTGTCCCTCTTCTGTACACCACCTTCTCTCTGCACTTTATCAAATATATAATTGGGCTCATCAGGGTGGGAATCTGCATTGAGAAGCCCAAATCCATGATTGACCGGGTGGTGGACCACATTCTAAGGACGACGACCAGGCCTCGCCATGCACCACAACACTGAAGTTAATTGGCATATTTTATTCTTCATTTTTAATTCATTGTTTTAGGGTGCTGACTTTATATTATGCTTTGCATAAAGTCGGAACTTCTTATGAAAATGGAGGGTTCCTCTTGATTGTGTGTCCTGAGAAGTTCCTTCCCTTTATATGCGCAAAGAGAAGCAAAAAATTGCGACAAGTTAAGTAAAAGCCATCCAATTAAGTGATCAGGTGATTTTTGCGTAGGAATTTTCGCATTAACCTCCTGAAAGATTGTGTACTCGTGGAAACGCTCTGGACAATGAGTGTTTGTAAATAACCCCTCGTATGGGTTAGGGGGGATTTTTACGTATATTCACTGTTATAGGAGACTTTTCATTATAAACGCACTATACTTTAGGATAGATTTGAAGAAAAAAAATCCCAAAATGTATCATATTACTTAAAGGACTGTTAGATTCCAACTCTTATAACCTTTCATACTTATAGATTAATGCCTCAAATTTAGATATTCATTTATAAGTCCTCGTAAGTACGCATCTTTTGATAAACACTTTTTTTGGGGACCTTTGTGTAAGCATGTGAGAGACTTGTTGATAACGACACCTGACGTTTTTTTATTTCAATGAGTTGTAAATAAATATCTAACTTGGAGGAGCTAAGATATACATAATAGTACCAAATATCATAGGAGTTAAAAATTAAAAATTTAAATTCTCAACAGAAGAGAGAGGGGGGGGGGGAATAAGAGTACTTTAGTCATTTTAAAGCTTATATGTTTATTTAAGTATCCATGGTCAATGTTCAATTTTTTTTGTCCTTTCAATTTTATGTCTTTACTCAATACTAGTTAAATAAACGCGCTTCAGGCGTAAATGTTTCAAGCAAATGTGCATTCGCCACTTTTTTTGGATCTTTTTTAAAAATTCTATATGAATTTCATATATGAAAGCGAGATAGTTACCTCCCTAGTTTTATCCTCTATACTAAGATATACTATAAGACCAACAATTTGATTCATAAGAATTTTTCTTTATTCATTCCGTATTTCTTAAAAAAATTATAATAATATTTTTTATCATTTTAATAGATGGCAAGAAAAATAAGTGACTAAGAAAACGAACTAAATGTGGGAGATGATTATAAAAAATGAACGTTGCTATTACGATGTACAAATGATGGGATCAACTTTATCTTTGAAGTATGATTTATTACGGTAGAAAAGTAAGTAAGAAAATAATCTTCTATCAAAAGATATCATAAATAAGCATCACAGAACCAGTGTATCAAGTCTGACTTTTTCAATAAAATCTGATTGCGTTGGCATGCAAATGCGATTTTTATAATTACGGGGGCAAAATTTTTCGTAATTGTGGCTGGTCACGGATGTTCTATGGGGCAGGGCATCGTAGAAGTACACAAAAATCACGGTATCATAGAGGTACACAAAAATCACCTGGATTCTCTGTTTCTTTTTAATATATGATACGTGCCACTGACCACCTTTTAAAATTGCAACAAAGCTCCTCCTACATTTTGCAATCAAGTCCTCAATTTCTTTGCACAATTCTAAAAAAGAATTAAGTAATCAATGCAAGTCTAACAATGACATTATCAAATCTGAGCAATCAAACTCAACTACATTACAGATCTGGTCACTGATGTTCTCTGGGGCAGGACATGATAGGGGAGTACATAAAAATCACATGTATTCTCTGTTTCTTTTTGATATATGATATGTACCACTAACCACCTTTCAGAAATGCCACAAATCTCTCCCTACATTTTGCAAGCAACTCTTCAATTTTCTTGCACAATTCCATAAAAAAAATGAAGTAATCCTAGTCGCCCATCGACAATGCAAGTCTAACAATGACAGTATCGAATCTGAGCAACCAAACGCAACTGCATAACAGATCATAACATAAATTTCCCCCTTCAAAGAGTTCTCAGTTGCATTATGGAGCTTCCAGTTGCAACATAAAATCTATATGACCATTATATCAACTCCTGCAATAAAATTGGCCACAATCTACTACAACCGTATGAAAATCAAGAAAATGGAAACCATAAAAAAGGAAAACAATAAAAATAGTAATGAACGATGCCCAACGTCCTAAAACCCTTGTACATAGACAAACATGGACGTCCATCACGCTGATTATAATGCCCCTAGATTTTTACATAGAATCTGAAAAAAAGACCAAGAAGCCAAAGCCCACTGAACGTAGCCCTATACTCCAGATACCCTGCCTCAGTTGGGTACCTAAACGAAAAATGCGTAATTCCAACCCCATATAACGTCGAGAAGTAGACACAATAAAGATCAAAGACTCCCAATTCCATCAAATTATCACGCACAATCAAGCCAACAGAAACCAGATAACACAAGAAAAAAGATTCCTTTTTGACCGATTGGGTAAACGCCAACCTGGCATCGCTTCCGCTTCTGCTGATTACAAGCCCGGGAAGACCCCTGCCCAAACTCCATGGTGATCCTGAATGACACTACCATCACTGGACAACCGACGGTATGTGGGAGGAACCAGCAAATTAGGAAACCCAAAGAGCTAGGGGTTTCTACAGAAAGACCCAGCCATCTGGCAGGAGCGAGCATTTCTACTTTCCCACTTGCAGAGCTCGAGCTCTAGATCCGTCTAGAAATCCATCCTCTGGATAGACAGTATACATCTATCCCCGCGGAGAACTCTCCATACATCTATTATCCCCGCGGAGAACTCTCCTCCACCTCCCATTCCATGTATCAGGTTGAGAGGAGGGTTTGAATATAATGGCAGCAGGAAGGAACACTATCATGTGAGGGCCGGGAGCGTCAGCTTTTCTCCCTACTTTTACATATGTTCGTTTCAACTGTATTGCCATTATAATGTATTGGCATGTATGCCGGCCAGCGGCGTCCTCGAGATGCCAGAGTCGCCGAGGTGGCTGGTGATGCAGGGCCGCCTCAACGACGCGAGAGACGTGCTTTGCAGCATGACCGGCGATAAAAATGGGAAGCGTATTAATTAACCGGCTTAAGAGTTAAACCTTGAATCGGCGGAAAGAAACCGTGCAATTCACTTGAACCGGCGGAAAAAAACCGGGCAATTCGCTTTATGGTATACAGTATAGATGTGCCAACCTGCCACGCCTCTTGCATCATAATATCCTCGATGATCTGAGAAATGTGGGTCTCACACCACTCGACGACAAAGTGTGCATAGCGTGGCAGCCTGTTATGCAATAATTGTCCTTTCAAACAACAGTTAAACTCTTATTAATTCTTTGGTAGTTGAATAGTCGAACATATGTTAATTAACAAAGCGAGCTCATACCCCCCTCTTTTGTTCCTCGCCATTGCCCGTTTGCCTCTTAGTATTTAAGAATCTCTTTGATAACGGGTTAGAACGGGAGTGTGGATGATTTACTCGGGGTGACGTGCTCATCTCTACCTGCTCCGAATAAATCATCTGCATCGAGATTATTCCGCTATCAAAATGAGCCTTTAAATAGGGTAATAAGCCACTGGGTAAGGTCGCATAAATTATTCTAGATAATGGTAAGATATGTTATGCGTGCAGCCCCATCCCCCAGGGTATAATCCAAGTAACCCCGTTTATATATATATATATATATATATATATATATATGTATATGTAGGTGTACGTCTGCCACTCACCTGAATAACGATGGCAAGTGTCGATCGGCTCCATGGATTAAGGAGTAGAAGTAGTGTTAATTATAATTAAATTAGCAGTAATTAGAATTAGTGATACCGCTCCCCATTCCGACTTAGACGTGCATCCTTCACTTTCTTCCAGGCTTGCTCCAGGGTTTGCCCACTTTTGGATTTGATTCTCCACGATTCGATACGAGTCGGTCTGATTTCAAGTAGACGCAGATTGAGTCGACTATATATGTTGTACATTCAAAATAAATTATTAATAGATTTTGATTAAATCTTTTCGTCTATATTTAATGTTACATCATTATTATAATTTCATTTTTAAAAATACATTTTTTATTTAAATAATTTATATTAATTAATATTCACCCGACTTCTGATGTAAAGTCCTCGAAAACCTCTCGACGAGATTCGAGTTGTTCAAGTAAGAGTGAGTTGACCCAAATGAGCGAACCTTTTATTTGTTATTCCCCAACACCCGCTTTGATAAGTGTTAGCACGTGGTCAACCCATAATGGCACCGACAGTGCCGTTGGGAACCACTCACCGGGTTTTCCGGATTTTGTCTTGGGTGCACTGTTGTAGTGGGACAGAGGGGAGGTGGTGCGATGCACCCTATAAACAAGTGATGGCTCGTCCATCGAAAAGATAGATCGAGATCTACGGATCTTAGAAGAATACCCACCTCGCCGGAGTCCCCAACCCATCCGGAAGGAAACCCACCTAGAAGGTATTCCTTCACTGGTATCAGAGCCACGCCGGTGTCGCCGTCGCCGCCGCTGCGATTGCTGCCCCCATTTGCCACCGCGGCCACCTGGATCGCCGTTGCAGCCGCTGACGAAGTCTCCTGCCGCCGCCCTGCTGCAACCCGGACCTACCTCGCCGGCCGTCCTCGCAGCGTCCAACGTCGCTGCTGCCGTCGAGCGCGCACCGCCCGGACGTCGTCCTCACCGGGATCTGCAGCATCCTCCGCCACCGTCGCTGCGGCCCTCCCCGCCGCGGTTGTCTCTCGATCGCCCTCGCACGCTGCTCGTAGCCGGCCTCCTCCACCACGCCGGCCACCATCGCCCACCGGAGCCGCCCGAGAGTCGCCCGCCCGCCTGCCGCTGCCCACCGGAGCCGCCCGAGAGCTGCCATCGTTGCCCTGCGTTGCGGCTCCGCCCACCTCCGCCAGCACCACTGCTTGCGTCATCGTCGGACCATCGACGGCCGCCTGCCGCTGCCCCCCCCCCCCCTTCGGCTCGCCACCGCTGAACATCGCCAACTGCCGCTGTCTGCTGCCAGCAAAACGCCCCCAGCAGGACCAGAACCACCAACCTCCCCCTCCTCGCTGCCGGCCTCCTCCACCTGCTGCTATCGCAATTTTTTTTTTTTGGTGCCTGTTACACTCTTCTTCGGCGTCCAGGTAAGTGCCCTCGACGAAAGGCTGGCCCTCTTTTTTTTTTGTCCCGTGATTAGAGAGGTAGAGAGTACATTCTGTCATCTGTCAACAAGTACAGACACGATAAAGTTAATAGGCCCCCCTTTTCACATGGTATGCAGTATGCCTTAATTTCAAAATAACATTAAAAAAGGAGGATAAAGAGATTAGCTCACATCTATCATAAATTACAGAGCACTCTTTTCAGTCGTGTTACAATTTTAGAAGGTTGTGCTAATTTACATATATATCATATTATAATCTTATCAACTGTCATACGTAACAATGGAGGATAACCTGTAAAGTGTAAACCCAATTGATGTTGATTAATGCAAGTACATTATAATCCCTGTGTCAGATATAATATAAGTGGAGGAACCTTTACTTTCATTGCATAATAAAAGTAAATTGAGCTATCTAATGAACTGCCGACACGCTAAAAGATAAAAGTCTTTTACTCACACTTTCATGTGAAGGCAAGTGAACTTAATAGAATTTTTTTTAAGACTTACATCATTTAGAAAATTAATCTGTACACTCACTTGAAAGAAAGCACCATTTAATAAATTTTATGATATGATCTCTTTGTAGTTTCTTAATTAACATTAATGATATTCATATCATATTTAAATGACAGAAATATATTATTAGATAATGAATTCTTAAATAACTGCTCATGTTATTAAGAATTGATAGATATATATATATTTGTTATTTATTGATTAGTTATATAAAAAAAATCTTATATATTTAGATATAATATTCTTGCATCTTCAGTTATTTGTTGATTAATTATCTTGTTAATTAGTTACTTTTGATCACAAATTAAACAAGACAAAACAAAATACAAAACTCTCACAAAGAAATGACAGAATTAATCAACTTAAATATTAGATTAATTTTTACCATCATGAACCTTAGTTTGATTTTTACCATCATGCTTAAGCTTATTAAATTAAGCTGTTATATTTCCAGATTCATTATAATCATAATGGCCAGTAAGCTCATTGCTTCAGAGTTGACAAAATTGGACAAACTTAATGGAACCAACTTCGACATGTGGCACCGGAAAATCCGATATGCCCTTATCCATGACAACATAGAACATGTCATTGATACCGATGCTCCGAAAATTAATGAAACATCCACGGAAGTGGAAAAGAAAAAACGGGAGCAATAGTTAATAGATGATAAAAAGGCTAAGAGCATAATGCTCATGTTCATGGAGGATAATTTAATAAAAATTTTCGAAACTTACAAAACCTCTAATGAAATGTGGAAGGCTATCAAAGAGAAGTATGACACCAAAACAGAGGTGAATACTCAACTCTTATTGCATCGTTACAACACATGTAAGATGCAGGAAGGTGATAGCGTTGTCGAGCATGTGAATAAAATGATTGTCATGGCTAAGGAGCTATCGACCGCTGGAACCGAAATTCTAGAGAAGATGCAGGTGGCGACTATATTGAATAGTTTGCCAGCATCATTAGACATGGCTGCCACAACCTTAAGAATGAGTGGTTCTATTGTAAGTGTCACAGATTTTCCAGCTCGGTTAGCGATTGAGCAAGACATTATGGCTATGAGAAAAGAACTAGAAGCGCACTTGCAGGAGGCCAATGCCGTACACCGAAAGCCCACCGGCCAGAATCGTCCACTCGGAACGCAAAGGCCCAAGTTTAAGGGCAATAAATTCCAAGGTAAATGAAAGAAGGTTCCTCGTGGTGCTTGCTACTCATGTGGGAAGTTTGGCCATTTTATGGCAAATTGTCCCCAAAAGCAAGGCAATGAGGGTGGAAGCAAACACCCAGAAAATAGAAGAGCTGGAAAGAGAGAATTTATCGGCGTCACGGAATGCAATACCGCGATTGTTGACTCAAATGAATGGTGGGTCGATTCTGGAGCCACTCGTCATATTGCAAAGACGAAAAAGGGGCTGGTGATGCTAAACAAGCTAAAGGCGGGCGAACAGAGGATTTACATGGGTAACAACACCTATCTGGATGTAGAAGGTGTTGGTACATATAGGCTAGATCTTGGAGAAAACATCATGGTCCTCAAAGATGTATTCTATGCACCTGGAATCCGGCGGAATCTAATCTCTGTACCGGCCTTGATGAAAAATGGCCTGGAAGTGCGGTTCTATAATAATCGAGTGTCAATAGGGAAGGATAAGAAAGTACTTGCTATGGGAAGGTTTGTCCCCGAATATGATTTATTTTGTATCCCTGTAATTGACACTGAGAATAATAATATTGAAGATTCTGAGTATTCCTTGTGTTCTTTATCAGAATGTGATCTATGACATTTTAGATTGGGACATCCCGGAAAATCTAAAATGGAACAAATGATTAAAATGGGCCTACTGCCGGGTTTGTCAAAGGTGGAATTAACACCTTGTGAACATTGCTTAGTAGGAAAGATGACTAAGAAACCCTTCACAGTAGGTCATAGATCAAACGAATTGTTAGGGTTGGTCCACTCGGACATTTGTGGCCCCCTAAGTATAAAGACATATAACAACAAGGAATATTTCATAACCTTTATAGATGATTATTCCAGATTTGCCTATGTTTATCTGATTTATGCAAAATCAGAGGCATTTGATTGCTTCCGAAAATATAGAATGGAAGTGGAAAGACAATATGGAAGGAATATTAAGGTGTTGAGAACGGATAGAGGTGGGGAATATAACTCAAAGGAATTTGAGTTATATTGTCAAGAACACGGAATCAAAAGATATGTGACAATGCCTTACACGCCGCAACAGAATGGTGTGGCAGAAAGAAAGAATAGAACTTTGATGAATGTTGTTAGATGTATGCTATCGCATTCAGGTCTCCCTAAGAATTTGTGGGGAGAGGCATTGCTTACGGTAAATCACATCTTAAATAGAATTCCCACAAAATCCGTAGAAAGTACACCTTATGAATTATGGAATGGGAGGAAGCCCAATTTGAATCACCTCAAGAAGTGGGGATCAATTGCCCACGTTCTCATTCCGAGTCAACTTAGAGATAAGTTAGACTCAAAGACATTGAAATGTAGATTCATAGGGTATTGTGAGAAATCATCTGGTTATAAATTTTTCCATAAAGAAAAAGGGATCATTGAATATAGGGATGCGATATTTCCAGAAAATCTAGAGGAAGAGGAATCTCATGAAAAAGAGAAGGAACCTCTAGTTGTAATAGATGATGACTATTACAACGATGTCCCTAGAAATGATCCAGAAATTGAGGAAGAACCTCAAAATATAGAAAATGAACCAGTACATATGAATGAAATGCAGCCTGGTCAACCCGGAATAGGCAACAAAAGATTGAGAACTCCACCAGCATAGATGGATGATTATCATCTGTATTCCTATGAGCCTTCATGTCTGATGATAGACATGGAAGATGAAAATTGCGTAGATCCCATGAATTATATAGATGCGACAAAATCGCATGATACAGAATCATGGCAAGATGCTATGAATGAAGAAATTGATTCCATGAAAAGGAACAATGTTTGGAAATTATGCGATCTTCCAAAGAATCGAAAGGCTATAGGATGCAAATGGGTATTTAAGAAAAAGTTTCGAGCTGATGGGTCTATTGATAAATATAAGGCCCGATTAGTTGCCAAGGGGTTTATACAGAAACCAGGTATAGATTTTCAAGAAATCTATTCTCCAGTGGCTAAGTTTACATCCATAAGAATGATCTTGGCAATAGTTGCATATTTTGATCTGGAGCTGCACCAGATGGATGTAAAAATAACATTCCTTAACAGAGAGTTGAAGGAAGACATCTATATGCAACAACCTGAGGGATTTCAGGTAGAAGGCCAAGAGGAAAAGGTATGCAAGTTGAAGAAATCAATATATGGTTTAAAACAATCTTCTAGACAATGGTATCTCAAATTCCACGAAGTAGTTGTCCAACTAGGGTTTGCTTCAAACAAGTTGGATAACTGTGTAAGACCCCGAGTTTCTGTACAAATATTAAATTTCGTAAATAGTAAATGTTGAATAGTGAATGTGGTAAATAGTAAATAGTAAAAATTTTGACTATCATATAAAAATTCCAAAAAATGATAGTTAATTAGTAAAGACCATGGTAAACACTTTGGTCTTCTGTACTTGACCCTAATAAAATCATTTACATGGCTTAATCAGTGATTTAAGCCTGACTTAAAAACGCGGAAAATACTATTCATACGAAAATACAACTACCTTAGAAAAATCTGTAAAAATCACATCTGATAGAGGGTATTTTTCTTAGCAACTTTATCTTCTAAAGTTTCATCGGTAAAAATCAGAAACTCTCTCTATCGACTAAACCGTTGAACATTGGGTTAAATTATTATTTTAATCTTAAGATTGGGAGATTAACAATAAACCTCGTGATAAAATTCCATAAAAATCATATTATGAAAGAGCATGTCTTGATTAGTAATTTTGTCTTCTGGGTCCAATTCGTTAAAAATCATTTAGTAACATTAAATTGAGGTCTTAGTTAACCATTCCTTAATCTTTTGGATTAGGCTTAGATTAGGCTAACCTTACCTTGAGAAACACGTGAAACCGTGTTTTGGTTGGCAGAAACACGTTGTCAACAATGCAAAGGATTTTGCGGCTCTGACCAAACCGTGTGTGAAGATTAAACACTCCTCTTCCAAACCTATAAGTAGAGGATGCCCCCTTAAACATTTCTTAAACACAAAAAGGGTTCTTGCTGCTGTGAAGAAGCTCTGCAAGTCTACTGTTCATCTTCTTCCCCATTCATCTTTCCTTATTTCATCGGTTAAGGTAGGTAACCATGGCACAAACCTTGAATTTGATAAATGGAATGAAAGGGCATCATGTTAGCTTGTAGAAACCATGCTTTTCCATTTATTTACGTACTCAAATGCATAAAACGCCGGATTTATGCTTCTGTTTCGCTATTCCCGTGTTACAGGGATTAACGGTTCCAATCGGACCGCTTTATCTCTTAGACGGCTCAGAACTACCCGCCCGACTTATACAAACGGCCCAATTAGAACCGTCCGCCTTGTATAAAACGGCCCAATGATAACCGTTTTACAGCCAGTAGGTTTAACGGCCCACTGTGATCCGTTTAACTTCCAGAAAACTGATTTTTTTGCTATTTGACCCATTTAACAATGTTAATTAGTAAAAATTGACAATCCACATAAATAACAGATAATGACATGAGTAAATTTCTGTTATTTGCAATATCTATTTTGATAAATTGTTTAAAGTGAAAATCATTGAAATTCACTTGTAACTTTGGATAAATTGAATAAGTATGGTAAATAGCTAAACTTTACCATAGGTATTTTCTGTAAATTACTGTAAACCAGAAAATTAATGGCCGACTTATGGCAAGTCTTTGACCAATTAGCCGGACACTCCATCCGGTAAACTTTACATTTTTACCGTAGAACATTTTTACCGTGGTAAATTACGGTTACATCATGACTATTGTTTTAACTTGATTAATTGACCGATTACCCTTGGATAATCTTCGGTCATATTTGAGCCCGGAATTGATCAATGGACATTAAACTGAAATTGGTTGGTTTAATTGTTATTGGCAACCCGGTGACTATTTTGCATAAATTATCTTATAATTAGATATTATCGTTATGCTTAATACGGATTCTCTTGAACCGTATTTCTTAAAATACGACCCGAATGGTTCGTATATTCGTTCTTCGGAACTTACTTCTCTCTCTCGAACGGCTTACTGTCAACCGTTCATTCTTGGCCCCGTGACTCGTTACTCATGTGAGTACGGCCCGGTGTTTGCCGTACGACTACCTTGTTTTGGGTTTTTCATCGTGGTTATACTCTTGAATCAAAGGAGGCGAGTGTCGTCCTTTACATCTTGTACCCGACAGAAATTCATCTGATTATATTGGCCATAATTGACTATGTCTAGACGGGGGATCGGTGATCCAATTGAAATGAAATGCCAACGCATCATAAGGGCCCGGTCTGGTCCTGGGGAGAGCGCCCGAAAAGATATTGAGCCCATTGAGATGTTTATGACAGGGTGAGGTATTGCACCCGAATACTTGACTTGACATGTTACGTCTATGACAAACTCTTGTTACTTGACTCGTGCGTATTTACTTGGTTACATGTGTAACATACTTGCTGGCCAAATTCTCTACTATTACTTTACTTGTTCATTACTTGGTAAATTGTTATATTTCTTGACTTTGCAAGATATCTTTTACATTGTTTCTTTTATCGTATCGTCATTCTTTATTTACTGCATTTCATATAAATTGGAAATCAATGGTTAATTACGTAAACCTGTTTGTGGTTATCTACTGAGCGCGTTTAGCTCACTCCTACTTTTCCCCTCTTTCCAGGTGATGAACTTGTCGGGAATGGACTGGAGTGATATCGAGAGATAGTTTTAGTTTATTGAGTCAGTTTGTACCCTTAGTATTAGTGAGAGATTGTTCTAGTATTTTGCTTATTATTTGGATGTAGTTGTTCTACCCAGTGTACTCAACTTTATTATCAATAAAACTCTGATTATTATCCTTTCCAACCTTTTGTGCAATGGTTTGCAATGGTTCAGAATTATTGCTCGCTTGCCCCTAACCGTACGTCCCGAGATTCCGCATCGGGGCGTGACAGTTTAGTTGGTATCAGAGCCTAGGTCAATTTGTCCTAGGTATTTCACTTTAATGTTATAGGTTTATTGGTTATAGGCTTAAGAAAACAACCTTGTGAGAATTGGGTAGAAATTTGGGTTAAGTTATTTAACCATAATCATGTTCTTCTTATCTAGTTCTTCTCTTCTCATCTAAGAAGTTCTTCTCTCATAAATAATCCGAGTAACTATTTTATATAGGCACTTAACTAGAAATGGCAGCCAATCGTGTTGAGATGAGGAATTTACAGCGTACAGTTCAAGGACTTACGCAAGCCTTGAATGCACTGGCTCAGGCAGGAGCTGGAGCTGGAGCGGCAACTCATGGCGCAGCTCATGGCACTGGTGATTTATATCGGAATTTCCGAGGAATGAACCCGCCTAGATTCGCTGGTTCAACTGATCCCGATGAAGCCGAGAATTGGCTCGACGAGATGGCAAGAATTTTTGAGGTCATGCAATGCACTGACCAAGAACGTGTTCTTTTATCCGTTTTCCAACTGGAACGTGATGCACGTGCTTGGTGGGAGTCTGTTAAGCCGACTCTCGGAGATCAACAAGTCTCGTGGGAGGAATTCGAGGAATATTTCAATGATAAATATTTTTCTGACCGCGTACATGTGGACGCACTTTTTATTTAACAATTATTTTGTTCGTTTATTCGTTTGTTGGTTTATTAAGTGCGTGGGCGTGCCAGTCACCGAAGTGACGATTTATTCGGGCCCCGGAGAGCCTATGGTGCGCTCGATCTGACTTCGTCAGACGATTGTGTGGTTCGTGTCGGGACCGAATCCCGTCGCGCCATGAAGGTCACGACGTCATTTACATCCCCCATACGAGGGAACACCCTTGATTAATTGCCGAAATTAGAGGCCCCGCGGCCGAAAGGGGTAACACTAATTATGCGAGAGAGATGGGGATGGGTCACACTGAAAGTTGTATTAAGGCCATAAACTGTCGGCCGTGTCGGCCACTCGTAGACCTTTTGTATTCGGACACAAGTCCGTGGCAGCGTCACAATGAGAAAACCGAGGTAGATCCCTTCAAATGTCTGCCGAGCATGCGGCAATTTTTTATGAAGATTCGGAAGGTATCCGGAACGAGAAAACAAATCCGGTCCGATTAGCATGTCGGCTCGAGGTTAGATCAGAGCCCGGCCATGTCGGGGGAATTCCCGAGACCCGGGCCCGACCTGAAAGGGCGACGTCATTATTCCTTTTTGCCCCGGGTCCCGAGGAGAGAAAGGGCTGCAGTGTGGACGTTAGCGTCTTTTATCTGGGGTTTTATTAGTTATATCTTCTGGGATTTCTGATTTGATGTTTACTATTTATTCGTGCCTTTGTCCGGGATGATTTCTCTTCTTCTATGCATGATTATTCTTATTATTATCATTAGTTTGTTGTTTATTTTTTTGATTACCCCTCCCGCCTCTTTTATTATGATCAATATTGCGCATTTGGAGTCCTTCAATTAGTGTGATTTTTATTGATTTATTTGCTATTATTAATGCCCTTGTCGTGGTATATGTATATGCATGCATGTAGTGTGCCGGCGAAGGGAAGACGGGAGTGGACCGCTGGATATTGGGTGTACCGCTGGGTGGCGAAGGGGTGTACCGCTGAAGGCTGCGAAGGGCGTACCGCTGGAGGCCGAAGGGGCGTACCGCTGGAGAGTGTGTCGGTGAAGGAAGGGGAGTGATATAAAGTCTATACGTTCCCCGGCCTCAAGTCTATACATTGGCTGCTCAAAGTCTATACATTGAATGGCTCAAGTCTATACGCTGGACAAGTCTATACATTGGCCACCGTGAAGTCTGTACGTTGGGATATGAAGTCTATACGCTGGATGCTCAAAGTCTATACATTGGATGAGTCTATACATTGGGGTGTGAGGTCTATACACTGCCCAAGTCTATACGTTGGCCAAGTCTACACGCCGCAGCGTGAAGTCTATACGTTGGCTGACCCAAGTCTATACACTGGGGCACGAAGTCTATACATTGCCCAAAGTCTATACACTGGATAAGTCTGTACATTGGGATATGAAGCCTATACACTGCCCGAAGTCTATACGTTAGACAAGTCTGTACATTGGAGTGTAAAGTCTATACATTGCAACGTGGAGTCTATACATTGGCCAAAGTCTGTACGCTGGACAAGTCTGTACGTCGGAATGACGAAGTCTGTACATTGGCCAAAGTCTGTACGCCGGTTGGCTCAAGTCCATACACTGGATGAGGGTGTACCGGTGAAGGGAAGGAGTGTACCGCTGAGGGCTGCAAGAGGGCGTGTGCCGCTGGGGGGCTCAGGGGGAGTGTGCCGCTGAAGGGTTGAAAGGGGGGAGTATACCGCTGAAGGATTGAAAGGGGTGTACCGCTGAAGGCCACGGGAGCGTGCCGCTGAAGGCCAATGAGGGCGTGCCGCTGAAGGCCAAAGGGGCGTGCCGCTGAAGGGTTGAAAGGGGTGTACCGCTGAAGGCCAAGGGAGCGTGCCGCTGAAGGCCAATGAGGGCGTACCGCTGAAGGGTTGAAAGGGCATGCCGCTGAAGGCCAAAGGGGCGTGCCGCTGAAGGTCAATGGGGCGTGAGGGTGGAGGCTCGATCAGTTTTCGATTATTTATTTTAAGGCTTTTCTTTTCTTCTTATCTTAATTTTCGTGTGGTTTTATATAAAACTCCTCCCGTGTTTTGTTCTCTTTGCTGGGTTCGATCTCTTTTCTTGTGGGTAGGAGGCTCGGGCTGCCGGGTGGTTAGTTAGTTCTCGTCGTGATGCCGACAGTGGTTTGATGAGTTGGAAGGTTTCATCAGTTATCTTGCTTATTTGTTGCCTCCTTTTGCCTCTTTTAATTGTTTATTAGTTTCTCACAAAAATTCGGCAGCATCTCCCCTTGACCCAGGGCGTAAGGGAGATAAAGGGGACGCGCCCACATAGAGTGGCGGAACCCGACAACTGGAGGTGGGCCCCCGGGAGAGCAACACCTTTATAGCGCCTCGGAAAACGTGAAGGAAAGGGGTTTGGGGCGAGGCCAAGAAGTGGGCTGCTGGGAGACTGAAAGGTGTGCCGCTGGGGGGAGGGCCAAGGTGAGTGTGCCGCTGAGGGCTGATGGGGGTGTGTGCCGCTGAGGGCCGATGGAGGTGTGCCGCTGAGGGCCCAAACAGGCGTGCCGCTGAGGGCCACAAAGAGTGTGCCGCTGGGGGCTGAACAGGGTGTGTCACTGAGGGCCGATGGAGGTGTGCCGCTGAGGCCCAAACAGGTGTGCCGCTGAGGGCCACAGAGAGTGTGCCGCTGGGGGCTGAACAGGGTGTATCAGTCAATGGCCAGAAAGATGTGTCGCTGAAGGATTAAAAGGGAGCCAAGTGTGTGGGCTGGGGGCTTGCAGGCACTCCATGGAAAGAAGGGGAGCTCAAGGTCAAGGAAGGGTTGCTGGAAGTGAGTGAAGGACCCACAAGGCCAGGCTTCAAAGGGGAGGACTCACATTGATACGGTGACTTGAAAGAAACCCGGGGAAACCAAGGAAACGGGTAATACACTATATGCACTATGAAGTGAGGATCAAACCAATAGAAATAACAGGAAAAGTCCCGAGGAAGGCGATTGTTTCTATTCGTGGGATGCCAAGAACCGTATCCCTATATGCATATTACAAGAGAAAATGCCCAAATGAGGCCATGGACCAAAAGAAAAGACTCCAAGACAGAGAACAAGAAGAGGAATGAGATACAAGATAGAGGAAAGCATTGGGGCCTAGAACGTAGGCTACCGTTCCCAATCCTCTCCCCCAATACAACAAGCTCTCTCTCTCTTACTCTTGTTTCTCCCCGGTGACCGTCGAACGGAGCTCAAGCCGGGAGGACCTCTTCTTCTCTTCTCCCTTCTCCTCTTCCTCCTGTGTGCGCCTTCCACTGTTGGAGCCTCTCCCCCTCTGTGGGTTTGTCTGTGTGTGTTTCCCTTTTTCCCCTTTTGCTCCTTTTGTTGAAGTGGAGTCTCTTTTATACCTCCAGCCGCGGGAAGCCTTCCGAGCACCGCCGTTGAAGGCCGGAAGGTGGGCTCGTGATGATGGACTTTGACCTGCCGCGTCCTGGGTTGTCAGGGGGTAGTTCACGTGGCCCAATGGACGGTTGCCACCTCAGACGCCTCACTGCGCGCCAAGGAAGCGTAGGGCATGGGCTTCACGTCTTCTTGCCGCTGAAAAGCCTCACGCTGTGCCGCTGGAGGGCTCCAAACGGGCGTGCCGCTGGGAGCCAAAAAGGCGTACCGCTGGGGGTCCAAACGGGCGTGCCGTTGAACGGCCTGGAGGGCGTGCCGCTGAACACCCAAAGGGCCGTGCCGCTGAAGCCCCAAAGGGCCGTGCCGCTGAAGACCCCAAAGGGGTGTGCCGGTGAACCCACCCGGGGGTGTGCCGCTGAGCCCCAGGGAGTGTGCCGCTGAACACCCAAAGGGGTGTGCCGGTGAACCCACCTGGGGGCGTGCCGTTGAGCCCCAGGGAGTGTGCCGCTGAACACCCAAAGGGGTGTGCCGGTGAACCCACCTGGGGCGTGCCGCTGAGCAGCCTTGGGCTGTGCCGCTGAGCAGCCTTGGGCTGTGCCGCTGAGCACCCCGGGGGGGTGTATTTGGGGCCCGTTCTGAGCCCGTCGCGGACACGAGTCATGGCCCGTTTGATTTCCTTTGGGGCCCACGGACTGTGGGGCCTTTTGTGCTTGATTTCTCCAGGGTTTCTTCACTCGGCGCCGTTGTTGATGCTGGGCCGAACATGACACTTGGATGTGCAATTTTCGGTGTCCACAGTGCAAGAAAAGAAGGGAGCAGAATTCGTAGCTTTGAAGCAGCGAAGTTTATCGGTATCAGAATATGAGGCTCAGTTTTCACGACTCTCTCGTTATGCAAGACATCTTATTTCGACTGAGAGAATGAAGGCGAAGCGTTTCCTCAATGGTCTTCGACTTCATTATATCAATCAACTTGCACCACTGGAAATTTCTACATATTCTGAGATGGTAAGAAAGGCACAAATATTAGAAGATACTTTGGAAATGACTGAAAGGATTCGTGGTCAAGGTAACAAGAAAGAGCAACCGAAGGCACTCAAGAATGTTAAACCTGGATTTGGCACTGACCCGAGCAAGAAAAGACCCTTTACTAGTTCTGGTTCAAGTTCTGGTTCTGGTTCGTGGAGAGGCAAAATGCCGCGACAAGAAGACAAGAAACCTGATTCTATGATTCCATTCAAGGGCGTATGCCGATATTGTGATCGTCCTGGTCACAAGATGGAAGATTGTTGGCGCAAGCTAGGTGCATGTCTGCGGTGTGGAAGCAAAGAGCACCGTATACCCAACTGTCCTTTATTATCGGAACAAGCTATCCTGGCAAAACCTCTGAATTTCAAGAAGCCTCAAGGCAGGCTCCAGGCTCTTCATGCAAAGGAAAAAGATATCGCCGAGGATGGTGGACTCGTCGAAGGTACTCTTGTTATATTCGACTTGCCAGCTTTTGTTCTAATTGATACTGGTGCAACACATTCTTTTATTTCACGGAGATTTGCTAAATCTTTAGCTATGTCACCTGTTTTGTTGAGTTCTCCGTTAGAAATATCAACCCCTATTGGTTCTAAATCGGCAATTCAGCATTACTATCCTTCTAGTAAGGTTATGGTGAATGATCAGAATTTTCCAGCTGATTTGATTTGTATAGACATGAAGGATTACGATGTAATCCTAGGAGTGGATTGGTTGGCTCGGTATGAGGCCAATGTTCATTGTAGTTCTTGTTCCGTGTCTTTTTCTAGACACCCCGGATTATCCTTCAAGGGAGTGAAACACCCTAGTTCTATCTCTCTTATCTCGACTCTTCGTGCTGATAAGTTATTGAGGCGTGGATGCGAAGCTTTTCTGGCTTTTGTTCATGCGTCCCCTGAACAGTAGATCGAGATTAAGGACATTTCTATTGTCCGAGAATTTCCGGACGTATTTCCAGAGGAGTTACCAGGACTTCCGCCTCAGCGTGAAGTTACATTCTCTATTGATCTTATTCCTGGATCGTCTCCTGTTTCTAAAGCCCCTTATCGCACGTCTCCTGCGGAATTACGGGAATTGAAGCAGCAATTGTTGGAATTACTCGAGAAGGGTTTTATTCGCCCGAGTGTTTCCCCTTGGGGAGCTCCTGTATTGTTTGTTCGGAAGAAAGATGGTTCGATGAGATTATGCATCGATTATCGGCAACTTAACCAGTTGACTGTCAAGAACAAGTATCCTTTGCCAAGGATTGATGAGTTATTTGACCAGATTACTGGAGCTTCTTATTTTTCTAAGATCGATCTTCGATCTGGATATCACCAGTTACGGATTAAAGAAGAGGATATTTATAAATCAGCTTTCCGTAGCCGGTATGGCCATTATGAGTTTGTCGTTATGCCTTTTGGGTTAACGAATGCACCGGCAGCTTTCATGCAGTTAATGAACAGTGTGTTCCGACCCTACCTTGATCAATGGGTTGTAGTATTCATAGATGATATTTTGATATATTCCAAGAGTGAAAGAGAACATGCCGAGCATCTGAGGATGGCTTTGCAATTATTGAGAGATCACCAATTATATGCTAAGTTGAGCAAGTGTGATTTCTGGTTACAAGAGGTGTCTTTTCTAGGACATATTATTACCAAGGATGGTATTTCTGTAGATCCATCGAAGGTGGAAGCAGTAAAGAATTGGGAACAACCTACCAGTGTTACTGAAGTGAGGAGTTTTCTTGGCCTGGCTGGTTACTATCGAAGGTTTATTCAAGATTTCTCTAAGATTGCGGTACCTCTGACGAAGTTAACCCGCAAAGAGATTAAGTTTGAGTGGTCAATTGAATGCCAACGGAGTTTTCAGACTCTGAAGGATTGTCTGACTACTGCCCCTATTTTAACCTTACCTTCTGGTGAGGGTGGTTTCGTGGTTTACACTGATGCTTCTGGTATTGGCTTAGGCTGTGTGCTTATGCAGCACGGCAAGGTGATTGCCTATTTTTCTAGGCAGCTAAGAAAGCATGAAGTTAATTATCCAGTTCATGATTTGGAATTGGCAGCCGTGGTATTTGCTTTGAAGATTTGGAGGCACTACTTATATGGTGAATCATTTACGGTATTTTCGGATCACAAAAGTCTGAAATACTTATTTTCTCAAAAGGAATTGAACATGAGACAAAGAAGATGGTTGGAGTATATAAAGGATTTCGACTTTTCTATTGAGTATCACCCGGGCAAAGGCAATGTGGTTGCTGATGCTTTAAGTCGGAAGCCTGTGGCTAAGATATCTAGTCTTATGTTACAAGAATGGAAATTACTGGAGCAAATGGCTAGTCTGGATATCAATATTGATAATGACCGGATATTGATTTCCCAGTTGCAACTGAAGCCCGAATTGTTGGTAGAAATCAAGCTATTGCAAGATATTGATCCCGAGCTAGTCGAGATTAAGGAAAGCTTGAGTAGCAGACCTGATTTCTCGATAGCCGATGATGGAAGATTATTATTTCAAGGTAGAACTTGTGTACCGAATGAGGCTAATATAAAGAATCGGATTCTTGAAGAAGCCCATAGATCCAAATATACTATCCATCCGGGAGGCACTAAGATGTTCAAGGATTTGAAAAGGTCATTTTGGTGGCCGAACATGAAAAGGGAAATTGCAAATTTCGTGAGTACATGTCTTGTTTGTCAACAAGTAAAGGCCGAGCATTTCAGACCGGCAGGTAAATTGAAACCACTTGATATACCCCAATGGAAGTGGGAGAGTATTGGCATGGATTTCATTATGGGTCTTCCTAAGACTCGAGGTGGTTATGATGCTATATGGGTAATTGTGGATCAACTGACTAAATCCGTACATTTCTTATCTATTAAGTCCAAGTGGACAGTTGATGTGCTGGCAGCATTATATTTAAAGGAAGTGGTTAGGCTTCATGGTATCCCAGTCAACATTATATCCGATAGAGATCCGAGATTTACTTCTCATTTTTGGAAAGGATTGCAAGAATCTCTTGGTACCCGTCTGAATTTTAGCACTGCATTTCATCCGCAAACAGATGGACAGACCGAGAGAACTAATCAAATAGTGGAAGATATGTTGAGAGCTTGTATGATCGACTTCGGTGGAAGTTGGAGCGATCATTTAGCATTGATAGAATTCGCCTACAACAATAGTTATCAATCCAGCATACAGATGACACCTTTCGAGGCTTTGTATGGAAGGAGCTGTCGTTCTCCATTATGTTGGGATGAGGTTGGCGAGAAGCAATGGCTTGGACCGGATCTTATCTCGGAGTCATCACAAAATATTCGTATTATCCGAGACCGGTTACTTGTGGCTCAATCGAGGCAAAAGAGCTATGCTGATAATAGAAGAAGAGATTTGGAATTTCAAATTGGCGAGCATGTGTTCTTAAAAGTCTCTCCTTCAAGAGGTATTCGTCGATTCGGTATTCATGGCAAGTTAAGCCCAAGGTATATTGGTCCATTTGAGATCCTTGATCGAGTGGGTGAAGTCGCCTATAGATTGGCCTTACCTCCTCAATTATCTGGTGTACATAACGTATTCCATGTATCTATGCTTCGGAAATACGTGTACGACCCTAGTCACATCATTCAACATGTGGACTTTGAATTTAAGAAGGATCTATCTTATGAAGAAAGACCAGTGAAGGTTCTGGATCGGAAAGAGCAACAACTTCGAAATCGTTCCATACCGATGGTTAAAATCCAATGGAGTCGGCGTGGAATAGAGGAAGCTACATGGGAATCCGAGGACGCCATACGGAAGCGTTATCCCGATCTATTCTAGGTGAGCTATTATATTTTGGTCCAGTGAATTTGGAGGACCAAATTCTTTAAGTGGGGGAGGGTGTAAGACCCCGAGTTTCTGTACAAATATTAAATTTCGTAAATAGTAAATGTTGAATAGTGACTGTGGTAAATAGTAAATAGTAAAATTTTGACTATCATATAAAAATTCCAAAAAATGGTAGTTAATTAGTAAAGACCATGGTAAACACTTTGGTCTTCTGTACTTGACCCTAATAAAATCATTTACATGGCTTAATCAGTGATTTAAGCCTGACTTAAAAACGCGGAAAACACTATTCATACGAAAATACAACTACCTTAGAAAAATCTGTAAAAATCACATCTGATAGAGGGTATTTTTCTTAGCAACTTTGTCTTCTGAAGTTTCATCGGTAAAAATCAGAAACTCTCTCTATCGACTAAACCGTTGAACATTGGGTTAAATTATTATTTTAATCTTAAGATTGGGAGATTAACAATAAACCTCGTGATAAAATTCCATAAAAATCATATTATGAAAGAGCATGTCTTGATTAGTAATTTTGTCTTCTGGGTCCAATTCGTTAAAAATCATTTAGTAACATTAAATTGAGGTCTTAGTTAACCATTCCTTAATCTTTTGGATTAGGCTTAGATTAGGCTAACCTTACCTTGAGAAACACGTGAAATCGTGTTTTGGTTGGCAGAAACACGTTGTCAACAATGCAAAGGATTTTGCGGCTCTGACCAAACCGTGTGTGAAGATTAAACACTCCTCTTCCAAACCTATAAGTAGAGGAAGCCCCCTTAAACATTTCTTAAACACAAAAAGGGTTCTTGCTGCTGTGAAGAAGCTCTGCAAGTCTACTTTTCATCTTCTTCCCCATTCATCTTTCCTTATTTCATCGGTTAAGGTAGGTAACCATGGCACAAACATTGAATTTGATAAATGGAATGAAAGGGCATCATGTTAGCTTGTAGAAACCATACTTTTCCATTTATTTACGTACTCAAATGCATAAAGCGCCAGATTTATGCTTCTGTTTCGCTATTCCCGTGTTACAGGGATTAACGGTTCCAATCGGACCGCTTTATCTCTTAGACGGCTCAGAACTGCCCGCCCGACTTATACAAACGGCCCAATTAGAACCGCCCGCCTTGTATAAAACGGCCCAATGATAACCGTTTTACAGCCAGTAGGTTTAACGGCCCACTGTCATCCGTTTAACTTCCAGAAAACTGATTTTTTTGCTATTTGACCTATTTAACAATGTTAATTAGTAAAAATTGACAATCCACATAAATAACAGATAATGACATGAGTAAATTTCTGTTATTTGCAATATCTATTTTGATAAATTGTTTAAAGTGAAAATCATTGAAATTCACTTGTAACTTTGGATAAATTGAATAAGTATGGTAAATAGCTAAACTTTACCATAGGTAATTTCTGTAAATTACTGTAAACCAGAAAATTACTGGCCGACTTATGGCAAGTCTTTGACCAATTAGCCGGACACTCCATCCGGTAAACTTTACATTTTTACCGTAGAACATTTTTACCGTGGTAAATTACGGTTACATCATGACTATTGTTTTAACTTGATTAATTGACCGATTACCCTTGGATAATCTTCGGTCATATTTGAGCCCGGAATTGATCAATGGACATTAAACTGAAATTGGTTGGTTTAATTGTTATTGGCAACCCGGTGACTATTTTGCATAAATTATCTTATAATTAGATATTATCGTTATGCTTAATACGGATTCTCTTGAACCGTATTTCTTAAAATACGACCCGAATGGTTCGTATATTCGTTCTTCGGAACTTACTTCTCTCTCTCGAACGGCTTACTGTCAACCGTTCATTCTTGGCCCCGTGACTCGTTACTCATGTGAGTACGGCCCGGTGTTTGCCGTACGACTACCTTGTTTTGGGTTTTTCATCGTGGTTATACTCTTGAATCAAAGGAGGCGAGTGTCGTCCTTTACATCTTGTACCCGACAGAAATTCATCTGATTATATTGGCCATAATTGACTATGTCTAGACGGGGGATCGGTGATCCAATTGAAATGAAATGCCAACGCATCATAAGGGCCCGGTCTGGTCCTGGGGAGAGCGCCCGAAAAGATATTGAGCCCATTGGGATGTTTATGACAGGGTGAGGCATTGCACCCGAATACTTGACTTGACATGTTACGTCTATGACAAACTCTTGTTACTTGACTCGTGCGTATTTACTTGGTTACATGTGTAACATACTTGCTGGCCAAATTCTCTACTGTTACTTTACTTGTTCATTACTTGGTAAATTGTTATATTTCTTGACTTTGCAAGATATCTTTTACATTGTTTCTTTTATCGTATCGTCATTCTTTATTTACTGCATTTCATATAAATTGGAAATCAATGGTTAATTACGTAAACATGTTTGTGGTTATCTACTGAGCGCGTTTAGCTCACTCCTACTTTTCCCCTCTTTCCAGGTGATGAACTTGTCGGGAATGGACTGGAGTGATATCGAGAGATAGTTTTAGTTTATTGAGTCAGTTTGTACCCTTAGTATTAGTGAGAGATTGTTCTAGTATTTTGCTTATTATTTGGATGTAGTTGTTCTACCCAGTGTACTCAACTTTATTATCAATAAAACTCTGATTATTATCCTTTCCAACCTTTTGTGCAATGGTTTGCAATGGTTCGGAATTATTGCTCGCTTGCCCCTAACCGTACGTCCCGAGATTCCGCATCGGGGCGTGACAAACTGTGTATATGTCATGAATAGTGGGAGTAAGTATATCATGTTATCCATATATGTGGATGATATTTTACTCGCCAGTAATGACATAGAAAAATTGAATAAAGTCAAATTTGAACTCAGTGGAAAGTTTGAGATGAAGGACATGGGTGAGGCATCCTATGTTCTTGGTGTACAAATCCTAAGGGATAGAAAGTCTAGAATGTTGAGCATAAATCAAGAAAAATATTTGAGGTCTGTACTAAAGAGATTCGGAATGCATAATAGCAATCCGGCACCTACACCGTTAGTCCATCAGAAATGGTTGTGTAAGGGTCAATGCCCCGGAGAGGGACAAGAGCCGCTCATGGTGCCGTATGCACAAGCAGTCGGAAGCTTGATGTATGCAATGATGTGTACAAGACCGGACTTGGCATACCCAGTCAGTTTGGTAAGTAGATACCAAAGCAATCCTGGCCCAGCACATTGGGAAGCTGTTAAAAGGATTTTGAAATATCTGAGAGGAACTTTGCACCACAGTCTTGTTTATCAAGCTGATACGCTTGAGGTTCTCGGATATTCGGATGCAGATTTTGGAGGAGATAAAGATGACGGAAAGTCCACGTCGGGACATTTGTTCATCTTTGGTGGTGCTGCTGTTTCTTGGGGAAGCAAGAAATAAGGGTGTGTTGCTCGATACACACAAGAAGCTGAGTACGTTGCATGTAGTACAGCTGCTACTCATGCAGTTTGGATCAGAAGATTCTTGAACGATTTGAATCTCAACTTGGTAGATGGACCAATTGAGATGTACTGTGATAATCAGGCGGCTATTAGCCTGATTAACAGTGGAGCAAACAGTTCAAGAGGAAAACATATCGAAGTACAATATCACTATATTCGAGATATTGTACAGAAAGGGGAAATAAAAGTAACTTATGTTCCCACAAGTGATATGATTGCTGATCCGTTGACGAAAAGTATCTCAGCAGAGAATTTCATTAAGCATGTTGGCTTAATCGGGCTTAGGAATATGTAAGCCAAGAAAGAATATTTTCATGGATAATGAAAATAACGATACCTCTGACGGATAGTGGGAGTGTATCGGAACAGTACTCACGTATAGTGAGACAATGAGAAGAATGATACCTCTGACGGATAGTGGGAGTGTATCAGAAATACTACTCATGGATAATGAGAGTATAGAAGTAATGGTGAGTGGAAACACTACTCACGGATAGTGGGAGTGATTCAAAGGAAATATTGTATTACTCACGGACAGTGGGGATATAATAATTTGTTGGCCAAGTGGGAGATGTTAGCATGTGGCCAACCCATAATGGCACCGACAGTGCCGTTGGGAACCACTCACCGGGTTTCCCGGATCTTGTCTTGGGTGCACTGTTGTAGTGGGACAGAGGGGAGGTGGTGCGATGCACCCTATAAACAAGTGATGGCTCGTCCATCGAAAAGATAGATCGAGATCTACGGATCTTAGAAGAATACCCACCTCGCCGGAGTCCCCAACCCATCCGGAAGGAAACCCACCTAGAAGGTATTCCTTCAATAAGTAGTGACTCCCGGATTAATCTAAAGTCAATCCAAAATTAATTAATTTTGTGGTTTGATTGGAGATTTAGACTAATTTGATTACACCGAGGGTTAATCCTGAGTTAACCCGTGATTTTGAAACCCACTGAAATAAGAGTTAGACATAACCCTCTCCCAGTAATGCACTCTCTCTCCTCTCTCTCTATCGTTCTCTCTCTCCCCTATATTTTAAATATTAAAACTTTTATCATCTTTAAATTTTAGTTAGTAATATTAATGATAATTTAATCAAAATTTAATTATTATAATAGTATATTTATTTTATAAAATCTATTAATTTTTTATAAAATTTAAAAATAAAAAAAATCTAAAAGTGAATATTAAATTTTAATCATAATTAATGACATTTTTATCTTTAAAATTAGAATTAGTGAGATTAATGATGTTGTATCTTTATTTTTAGAATATATTTATTATATAAACCATATTAAAATTTTTAAAAATTAAAATAAAATTAAAATTTTTAAGATGACTGGTTAGATAATCTAACCCGTAATTAATGACATTTCTATGTTTTGATTTTTAATAAGTAATATTAATTATGTGATTTATTAAAAATTTACATTTTCAAGATATATTTATTTTATAGAATATATTAGAACTATTTAAAAATTAAATTGAATAAAATTTTTAAGATGAACATTAACTTAAACCTATAATTAATGATGTTTATGTTTTTTATATTTTAAGTAGTGAAATTAAATATGTTATTTATCAAAAAAAATATTTTTATGATAAACTCATCATATAGAATATATTAAAAATATTTAAAGAATGAAAATAAATTTTAAAATTTTAAGATGAATAGTAACTTAAGTGGTAATTAATGACGTTTCAATGTTTTGAATTATAATTAGTGAGGTTAATTATATTATTTGTCAAAAATATTTTTATTTTTATGATATATTTAATTTATAATATATATTAAAAAGACTTAACAAATTAAAATAAAATAAAATAATTGATGATGAATAGTGTCTTAAACTCATAATTAATGGCATTTTCGTGTTTCAAATTATAATTAGTGAGATCAATTATATTATTTATCAAAAATATTTTTATATTTACTATCTATTTTATTTATAATATATATTAAAAATAGTTAAAAATAAAAATAAAATAAAAATTTTGAAGATGAGTGATAATTTAAACTTGTCCTTAATGAAGTTTATGTGTTTTAGATTTTAATCAGTGAGATTAATTATGTTATTTATTAGAAATATTTTTATTTTAAAATATAATTATATAAAAATTATTTTATTTATATCAAAAATATAAAATAATTAAAATAATTTTATTTTAATTAGAGAGGGAGAGAGAGTGACGTGAGAGAGGGGAGAGGAGAGAGAGATATAGAGAGAACGAGAGATATAGCCATAGCCCTATCACCACCAGAGGCAAGGGTCGTCTCCTCTGGAGCCATCTTAGGTCATGGTTACCCGCGGGAGAGGGCCTGCCCTTCCCCCTCCCGTCCCTCCCTTCCCTGCGGTCCCATCTCTTCCTGTGGGTTCTTCTTCCACGCCTGATGCTCATGTTCTCAACCCAGATGATGTTGTAGCCACGCCGGCCCTACATCCTGCAGCCGCTTCCTCCGTGGCCGTTGCTGCCTTGTCGGTCCCCCCTCATCCTACCCCTTTTAATGCTGATGCTTCAGTTCCTCGCCATGGTGGTGTTGCTGCGGATGCAACTCTGGGGCCCGTCTCCGGCAAATCCTGCTCCACCAGCAGTGCAAACAGGGGATCGTACTTCTTTTGTTCAGATCGTGCAGTAGTCTATGGCCCCTCCGGCCATCCCCGTTGCTGTTCAGCCCCCTATTTTACAGACTTGGGTGATCCTGCTGTGTTTTTCTCCTTGGATGAGATTGAGGCTTCTTGCAGGCCCCTCGACCATGCCTTAGTTGCTTATACCCCTCGTGGCAGGCCTGCGTTCTCAGATATTAGAGCCCATCTTGCCCAGCACTTCCATTTCCAACGGGACTTCGCTGTTAGCGCGCTGGACAACCGGCATCTTCTCATACGCTTTCAATGTCGTGAGGACTATCAAGGTTCTTTTGAAGGGCTCCTTGCCTATCCTTGGTCGATTGTTCGTGTTCTCCCGTTGGTCGATCGACTTCTCCCCCGATGCTGATTCCCCAGTTGTCCCGGTGTGGATTGAGCTCCCTGGGCTCCCAGCCAATTTTTTCCTTGATGCAATGATCAAATCGATTGTTGGGAGTATCGGACCAGTTCTCTGCATTGATCCAGATTCCATTCTCCTTGCAAGGTCTCACGCTGCTCGCGCTTGTGTGCTCCTGGATGTGTCTGAGAAGCTCCCTGATCACGTTTGGATTGGGGTAGGCTCCAATGGTTTCTGGCAACCCATCAGTTTTCCCCATGTGCCACAATTCTGTTCTGCATGCCGGTGTTTGGGGCATGCTGTTGCTGCGTGCAAAAAGTCTGCTGCTCGTGACTGTATTCCTGGTGCTTCTGGCACCGTTCCGTCGTCCTCCGGCAGGGCTGCTCCGGTGAGGTCTCCCGCGGTGGCCTGGCGTGTTGTTTCCCGGTCTGTTCGGGTTCCTAACCGCTCTACCGATTCTGCTGGCTCCTCCTTGCATCCCTCCGCGTCCGTTGCTACCTAGTCCACCGAACAGATGCCACTTCATGGTAGCAGCCGGACCATTATGCCCTCTACTGGCATTGTTCCCTCTAATGCCCCTCCTCCTGCAGTTCAGTTCTCTGAACAGTAGCTTCCAGCTTACGTTGATGTCCGGCCTAATCATGTCTTGGAGGATATTGGTTGGCCTGTGATGCCTCTGAATGCAGTCGTCCCTCATCCAGCGCCAACGCCACCTCCTGCAGCTTTGTCTCATGATCAGCAGCCTCCTGCTCAGGTTGATGAGGGACTTAAGGATGTTGACACCCCTATGGTCCCCTCTGCTGATGTTCCCCGTCAGGATGCTCGAGACTTCCAAAGATCCCATGTAGTGTCTGCTTATTCTGAAGGTGGTGACAAGGTGAGGGCAGAGTGCGCCTTCGGCCAACCAGTAGTCCCCCCTGACAGTGTTTCTCCGGCCTTCCCGGCAACCCTGATGGGCCCGACTGCTGTCATCCTCCCTAAGGAAGCGGACCGATTGGCATGTATGGTTGCTCTTCGTGCGATGATGGAAGAAATCAACGCTCTTCCAGCCTTTTCTCGGCCTAGGGCTTCTGGCCTTCCTCGGCCCTGCAGTGCTGCAGCGCCCTTGGCGCCGTCTCCGCCGGCCTTGCAGCCCCCTCACGACGTGTCTCGCGATGACGTTCCTCCACTACTTGCTATCTCCGCTCAGGCTGCCGATGGTTCCGCCAGTGACATACCCAGCCAGTAGCCTCCCCCAACTGCTTTGATTGATGCTCCCCGGGGCCCCGCCGTGCTACCACTGCAACATGATCTCCTCCCTCCGGTTCATGATGCTGCCCCCGACGAGTTTGATGGTTCGGTTGATGAGCAGGGCCTGGAGTTTGATGCTTCTTTCCAGCCCGCCCGCAAGAGCAAAAGAAAGAATCGACATAGGCCTAATCATCTCGAGTACTACAATGTCAGGCTGTAGCCGACGGTCTCTTTTTCCCAACTCGGTCAAGGGTGCTGGCAGGTTAGATAAGCTAGATATGCCTAGCATCCGACTATTGTAAATATTTTCTTCTTCAGTTATCAATAATACATCCCCTTGATGTTAGGTGGAGAAGTGTATCCCGGATTGGGGAGCACTCTCCAACTAATCACTAAGTATAGCTTTTGATTAAAAAAAATGAGAGATATTTAAAAAAATTAAATAGATAGATAAATATGATATTTTAATTATCATCCTTATCAGATTAACCCACTACTCACTCAATCACAATGCATTAAAAATAGAATAATCTATCTTATTACTTTCAGATAATTTTTCTCTTATCAAATTAAAAATAAATTAATTTCAAATTAAGTTAAATAAATTGAGTTAACTCACAAAAGTGCTCACTCCCTTCCGCCAGATAGACAGGGACAATGGCACACGTGCACCTCTCTCTTCCCTCCCTTTCTCTCGCAATACTTGACTTCATGACACGTCTCTCACAATGCTTGGCCGCTCACTCTCCAATCCGCACTGCATCTTCTTCGGGTCCTCCTCTCCCATGCGCCGCCGCCCCATGCATGCGCGGCGCCAGCAGATCGAGAGTACCCTTTTCTGATCTAGAACACCTTTCATCCGATCGTCTTCCCATGGTGCGGACCCCGGTGTGGCTTCTCACGCGTGCACTACTCTCCTCCTGGGTTCTTGTCCGGCAGGTTCTCGTTCTCCTTGGCCCTCAGGGCGTGCTTGCGCGCGGCGTCGCTGGAGGAAGAAGGGTTGCAGTTGCATGCCATGCCATGTCGGTGGTGTCCAGCTTTTCTACTCGGGCCTTCTCCTGCAGATTACTTAGGGCCCGTTTGGTATGGGGTTAGAGCGGAGAGCGGCGATATCTCCGCTCTAACCTCATTCTATGTTTGGTATGGTTAAAACGGGTGGAGATAAGTCGGGTCAAGGGAAATAAGTTTAACCTCGATTTTGAGGTTAGAAACAGAGATAAGTCATTCCAACCTTTTGTTGGAATGACTTATCCTCATTTTTTTAATCACATTTCACCCTTGTGTATCAAACGTATATAAGAATAAGACTAGATATAAATTATCTTAGAATGACTTACACTTATTCTCCTCAAAATTTACCCCGATATCAAACACCACCTTAATTTCTTTGACACGAGGGTGAAAGAAAAGCGGAACTCGATCTCGTTGGGGGGGGGGGATTGCATGCATTAATTTGTGGGTATGCTCGGTTAAGCTTGGTCTGCCGCGCGATGGGATCGATGCTGCTAGCTAGCTAGGCGTCTGCTCGATCATGGGATGGCTGTTTGAGATTCCTTTTCTTCATGGTAACTCCATGATTGATGGAACCGTGAGGTGCGGAAGACTAGATGACCGAAGCAGGCTAGATGTCTACCTAGAAATATTGGGAATAAAAAGTCTTATCCTTCAAGCTCCGTCCCATTTCTTTCGTTCTTTCTATGTAACTCTACAAAAAGGCAGACGGATCTTTCAGATTCGAGAGAGTACAACTGATGGCGATGAAAAGCACATCCCGCTGCGTCAACATGCCTGATATGACTGTCCCCCCCGCAAGTCATCCCATCGTCTACTCTATGTTTGAAGCGAAATACTTAATATTCGTTCCGGACGACTATCCGTCTGAGACGAGATTGACGTATCCATCTCGGGCGATTATTTGTCCGGGACTAGATTGACCATATGAGAGGAGAGTGCGTTGCACTTACCCCCGTGAGTTAATCTCATTTCTGACGATGATTCATCCGGGACATGAGAGGAAGGTGTATTACATCCATTCTATCGAGCCAATCTCGATCTCATCCGAAACGATTATTTATCCAAGACATGAGAGGAGGGTGCATTGCATCCATCCGAGATGAACATCAAGCATTACTCATTTTTGAATGGTGATTCTGTACGGGAGACACTACAATGCGATACGATTTAAAAATAGTGGAGTCTTCTTCTAATATTTTGAGTGAGATAATATAAACTAATAAGTTTTAATACGTTACCAGAACTTGTAATTATGATCTAAGTGTGCCACGCCGTACTTATCATGATCTACATAATATAGCTTAATCTAACTAAAGTACGTCTGAGAGAGTATGTTAGAATAATATATATTAAAAATAATATTTTAAAATAAAAAATATTTAAAATAGTAGAGATTTTTCACTTATTACTCTAAGATGATTTTGAGTTAGACGATCCAATTCGATAAACTCTTAGGCCCGGCCGATTTGTTAATCGGATTGTCGGTCGGATGTCTAACCTGATGAGAGAGAAATCGACGAGGGGCCCACACTCTTCCTCACACGCTCCCCGCTAATCGAACCCGAGCGACGTGTTCAATCTCCTGAGGTCGAACACGGCATCCGCGCTCGATTAACAAATAGACCCTTAACATTTAAGACCATGCCTACTTCACAACGATCTGCCCCAGCCGACAGAGGCATCGTGATCTTCACCCTGTGCAGGATCCCCGCGGGCTTTAATTTGTAGGTTAGCAGATTTTGGTGGAAAAATTAGGGAGAGCTAGGTTGTCTCGTCTGTCCATCACGGGAAAGACTGGGAGACGCCTACGGCTACAAGAGAGGATGTATACATGCACCTAATTAATTAGTTAAACACCTTCGACGACTCGTTAATTGTGATAACACATCTAAATTAAGGCTTCTCATGATCGATCACGTTGGCCATCGAGCACAAAAAAGAAATTAGAAGAGAGGAAGGGCAGGGCAGCATTAGTTATGTATAAAAGCCTCACCGACGGTCAAAATGACTTCTAATTTTAACTATTCAACATAATTTTTATTTAATTTAAAATACGCCGGTTGGTTCTAAATAAATGCCATATGTACCCCATGAAAAGTCGAATAGCACAATAGGTACCCTTGGGAACAGCTGCAAACACGAGGGGAGCATTTTTTTTTTTTTTTGCTATTTAGCAGCTAAACAAATATGAAATAGAATATTAGCCCCGCTCTTAATTAAATATCAATGTTTTATCTAACCAAAGTGATTAGATTAAGGGGAAATTTTCCGTAGAAACTATTGTTACAGATGAAATTGTATGCAGACGTATCACTCCTAGAAATGTATTAGCATACTATCACCACTATTCTGAAAAATTTACGGATATCATTAATTGTAACCCTCTATTACCACCCGTCCACCCAACCATAGTTAGAGCTAACCAAATATGAGAAATGACTATAATGCCCTCGGTTAAAACTACCCTAAGTCGGCCCTAGAAACGTAGTCGAACTACATCCCTTCCAACAGCTCTGATCCAGCTCTCTCCCTTCTCAACCCCCTTTCTCCTAAGAACTAAGCCTAATCCCCTTTTCTCCTAAGAACCCTAATCGCCTGTCGTCGACGAAGGAGTGCAGTAGTGCATCACGACGTTGGACGAGCCATCTTGCCAGCGACGAAATAGCAGTCTGCCACTCCTCTCACTTGCAACATCCATCTCCAACCCTATTTACCTCTTCAACTCGCACTCTTGTATGATAGTCCAGGCAAACCTTAAGGGCACTTTGATAAAGAGGTAAGCCCGATTAAGATGGGTTACTCGAGATGGGATGACTTATTCTGGTTAGGCTCTTTTCTTCTTAATCGGAGTCGGTTAGCGATAAGTTTGAATTTTTTGAATCCAATCAAAAGGGTGGAATAAGTCACTTGGGATGGATTAAAGGTGGGCCACTCGGGGTGACGTACTCGCCCCTAATCTACCCCTTTATCAAAGTGGCCCTAAGTGACTAAGGAAGTAAGCACACATTCAATCATTGCTATTATACTACAAGAAAAAAATGCTATTAACGACATATTTTTTAACGACAAAAAAATACATTGTAAAATAGCGATAGATTAACGGCGAAAAAGAATTTAGCGGCAAATTAGCGAGAAAATATATTCGTCGTAAAAAATAGAGACTGATTAACGACAAAAAAAATTATCTATAGTAAAAAATCTCATAATTAGAGACGGATTAGCGACAGAAACTTATCCGTTGCAAATTACAAAATATCAAGTCCACCATCTTAATGTTAATCGGATTTCGTTCAGGAAGAAATCCAACAGTCAGATCTTAATAAGAATTAGATCAGAAGCAAATCCGTTAGTTTTGAAACCACTGACTATAAAGTCTAGGAATTCTAGTGTTATATTAACTCAAATGAAATGTCAATGTTTAAAGAATTAGACGCCCAACCAATTATTTATTTTGAGTTGAAGATTCAGTTGAGATGTATATATAACATGGTATCAAGTTAAATCAAACTGAGCATCGCCCAAGTTTCTTCTTTGCGAGATTTAATTCCGTCTTGTCCAAAACATATATCACAAGTTGGCATCTTCCAAATCTCCTACTCACCTTAAGAGATAGACTTTCTTCTCCGACTCTGTAAGGATCAAGGCCTGCTTACCCTAGACAGTAATTTTGTTCCTTGGATTGTGCAAGGATCATGAAGAGTGTTGGAAAATACTATTCACAGTTAGAGATTTTCTACTAGATCTAAGTACGAAAATCAAAGGAAAATCAAACGATTAAGAAGAGGAAACTCGGGTCGAAGCGTGTAGTCACTTTTTTTAGAGTTGTTACACCCCTACTCCGATGCAGATAGGCTTTGCGATAAAATATCTCCCAAGATATGACAACCCAGATTGATGGCGACGCGAAGGTGCACTCCAACTCGCGTTGTCGGGGGTGAACACCATTGTGATAGGTGGTTCTTGCAAGAAGAAGAAGACGATGGGAGAAAGGAGCGCGAGCTCGAGAGATACCCGTCGGGTGAGAAAGAACCCTAAGCCGTGTCTCTCATAGAAAATCGACTCTCCTCAAATACCATTTTGGGAAGTGACTCTTGACCGAGTCACACTCATTTGCCCAAAAAGGGGAATCCGAAGAAATGCGAAAAGTATCTAAGAGACGCTCAGTTAAACAATCAAAAATAAAAGAAAATAAAAATAAAATAATTTATTGAGAATCACACGTACGCACATCACGGCCATGCCAAGGCAAGAGAATTCGCACGTGTGTGAGAAAAAAGATACCGGCCAAAGAGTCCACTAACTTAAATAACCCAACCTTCATAGTCTCCTCAAAAGATTACACAACAAAAATAAGAGTCTCAACTAAAAGTGGTTGAAATCTTTTCTATTTTCCAATGTGAGACTAATCAACACAAAGAGAGACTCAAACTTTTTAAATTTTAAAACATAGATTCCAACAGAGAATATTCATCCATTGATCTCGTGACCATGTCGTGCACGAATTCTTATCTCACCTGTCACATTTTTGACTTGTGTGTAGCTTCCAAATTCTCCTATTTGCCCAAGATTGCTTGTTCATGTTTATGGAGTCTATACCTTTAGCGCGACTTTGATAACCGAATAAGAGTTGGGTAGAGTGATTTATTCACCTTATTCCATCTAATCAAGTTCGATAACATAGGTAGAATTGGATAAGTTATTCAGGATCGACTAGGGTAGGCTCAGATTAAGATCGAGTAGTTTATTAAATCATTTTGGTTGAATAAGCTAATCTAGATTATTAGATAGGGTAAGATCATGTGATTTTCTTCTTTATTTTATTTTCTTATTCTAGGCAGATTAAGAAATTAGTTATCAATTTCGGTTAGACTTAACTCTTAAATAATTTACCCAGAATTACCCTAACCGGCTTATCCTAATCTGTTCTAAATGCGACCCTCCTATTTGTTTGGGGGATAAACCGGGATAAACAGGTATATCTCACTGAAAGTTATCATATTTCCTTTAGTTGCTCATACAGGGTATTCCATATGATAGGCTCTTATCCTGATTTATCTCGGGATAACTTGTTCTACCAAAAAGATAGAACAAGGAGGGTTAAATTTTTTTCACAATTCTCAAGGATATTCCGATTACTTTATCTCCCAATCAAAATATTTTGGTGTATTTTATGAAATATCTTAATTGTGATTTAACTTATCCACTTAACCTATACTTGCGATTTAGCTTATCCACCTATAGGGTTTTCTTCTTCTTTTTTGATTGTGAAATACCTTTGGTTTTTTTATTACTGTGATATTTGAATTCCGGTCTTTGCTTGATTGAGGGAGGAGACAATCATTGCGTGAATTTGAGACTAAAGCACCCTCCATGTGATTTTCCCTCATTTCCCTCTTTTTTTGCAAACTTAGGTAATTTTTAATCCCTATTGTTTGTATCATATATTGTAACATTTTGCAGGAAAAATTTGTGTCATTTCGGTGGGACTGGTATGGTATGTTTGCCTATGATTTTTGGTTATTCATTGTATTGTTGCAAGACATTAATGTTATATATATATATATATATATATGTTTAAAAGTTTCACTAATTAGGCTTGATTTTTTAGAGAATTTGGTTAAATTTAAGCTAAAAGATAGCATAACTAGAATGAATTTTGTGGGTTACATGGTCAACATTTGCTTCTAAAGTTACTTTGCAGCCAGATGTCATGTTTTATATATACGCATATCTTGCAATTGTCAAGGTTGTGATGCATTGAAACTAATGTCCAGCATACCTACTCAAAGAGTATTAATTAATTCATTCATTTCAGCATCACTGCACTTTATTCTCTCTTTAAAATTATTTGGCAGCCTGATGTCATATTTTGTATACATAACAAGATATATAAGAACAAGTTTGAAATGTTAGGATGTCATGCTAGCTCTTACATGCACAAGCTGCTGTCCTGCTTCTCTGATTGGCAATGTATGCTTAGCCCCATCTGGTAATCAAAAGGAAACTAGAGAAACTAGAAAGCTGAATTTCTTGTATCGGGAGTAATTAGAGAAACTAACTCCTCTTCAATCCACCCCTCTAATATATGATAACTCAAAAAGATTCCCCAGGAATCACATACACCATCTAGATGCTATACGTCCCACCTAATTAATTAATAGGCCTTCGATCGATCTTCTTCCAATTTATAAATTCCCCCGTGTCTCAACCTACGTACATTTTAGAAACCACCCTTGTCCTCAAGGATTGAGGTCTAGAAATGATTATGCAAATCAGGCAAGATGAATAATATTGGACTAGTGTAGAGAGTCGATCATATATATATATATATATATATATATATATATATATATATGGCAATGTTCACATGGGGTTTGACCCCATGAAAATTTACCATGGGACCGGGATCTGAGTTATTAAGGGCGTGTTTGGTAACCGAGCACGGTAACCGCCCTCGGTTAAGCGCCCGTGTGGAGGGGGAGGGTGGGCGGAGGCGGGGCCCACCGGTTAGCGATGTCGGCTAACCGGTGGACAACCCCGTTGTCAAACACGGCCTAAATGTATGGGGCCATCATATAAGGAGATCATCTCCTATGTATTTAACGGCCCAGATCCCGACATCATGACAATTTGTCATTGTGTCGACCCCATGTGAACATCTCCCATATATATATATATATATATATATATATATATATATATATATATATATATATATATATATATATACTGGCCCCATGCATTTAACGGCCAAGATCCCGACCCCATGGTAAATTATCATGGGGCCGGCCCCATGGGAACATCTCCCATATACACACACACACACACACACACATATATATATATATATATATATATATATATATATATATATATATATATATATATATTTCAATGTTGTATGTCATTTTGTGCTACTTAAGGCGCATTTTGGCATGCTTTTCATATTGGGGGGATAAACATAATTTGCATATACATCTGGGAATGATATTTGAACCTACTTTTCATACTTAATCAATTCTTATGGTTATCTACATATCACTTAATTCATCATGGCCCCTTCTCCGGTATTTAAAGAGGGAAAATATTATAGAAATTGAGCGGTGGTAAAACAGGAAAGAAGTAATTAAGCTCTAAGCAAGAAGTAAGCATGATCAATTACCCCTCTAATTAATATCTGGATGCAATTCATATTCTTATGTATTTAGTCTTAGATATTGGATCTGGGGATGACCAACTCTCGAGTAAATTAAGTGCATTCTCCGTTAATTGACAAGGAACTTTAATTAGAGGCAAGAAGATTTTAAAAGAGAAATTCTTTGTGCAACGCATAGGTTGCAATTTTACCACGTCAACATGTAACATTATCTTAGATTGATCTAGGTCAGCGTGACATGATGAGACTCTTAGAGAAACGAGGTGTGAAGTGTCACTATGATGGCAGTATTGAATGAAGTCAATTCTTTTGTCGACCATCATTTTTCACCCATTAAAAATGCCCTTTGAACCTTTTTCTTTCCCTCCATTGCTGGTTTTGGCTCTGAGAATGGGCGTTCCTTGGTGTTACTTGTGCAGGTTGTCGGAAATCAACTAGAGTTTTGCTGTCGTCGAGACCATAGTGTGAGAGGGTCGTCCATGGCAGAGCTGACGGTAAGAAGATTCATTGTAAGGTACGTGCTTGCCCACAAGAAAAGACACAGTTTCATCCTGTCGTATATCCCTGATGAAGCTCGTCCGAGGGCGTGGCATCGGCCTCCTGCCCAATGACTTGGGCACGCGTACGACTTCTTTTCATCCCTTGCTCTTGTGAGAGGCGACAACCAACACTCTAGCGGCTACATCTGCCTTTTTCTTTTGTCAGTGTGGAGAGCTAGAGAAAGGTCTTAAAGAGAATGAGTGACCAGAAATAAATGCCGAAGAAAATGTAAAAGAGCAAAGAAATGTAAAGTTTGTGACAATGAAAACTAATTATATGTGTGTTTGCACTAGAGTGAACCGTCCTGCACTGGATTGAAATAATGCCCTATAATTATATGCAGTAGATATTTCTTTGACATAATTTTCTATCTGTCATGCTGTATTATCTATATGAAAATACATGTTTTCTTAAATATAATTTTATGGATGAGTTTTCTTACATGAAATTTATAAAAAAATGAAACACATTCGTAAGGAATGAAACGCGTTCAAGTGGGTGGAATCACACAGCACTGACATTCTACTCCATATTACATTAGACGGCACTGTTATGTGCTATAATGATAATTTTTACACAGAAATAAAATATTTTACATAGAAGTGAAATGTTTTGTACAGAAGTGAAACATTTTGTATGGAAGTGAAATATTTTGCACTGTCATGAAAAAAAATTACACTCAGTAATAAAGTTGCATTGCAAAGTCTAATCGAAACCATTCGTGAGGAGTGAAATGTGTTCAAGTGGATGGAATCATACAGACATTCTACTCTATATTATACTAGACTACAACATTTTGTACTATAATGATATCTTTTGTACAAAAGTGAAACGTTTTGCACATAAATGAAACATTTTGTACAAAAATGAAACAATTTGCACTGTCATGAAAAAGAGTTTGTGCTGGGATGATAAAGTTGCATTATTTTCTTTTCTTAAAGTCTAATCAAACGCATCTGTGATGAGTGAAATGTATGCAAGTGGTCGGAATCACGAAGTACTGATATTGTGACTTAATATTACCCTAGACTGCAACATTCTGTGCTATAATGATACATTTTACATAAAAGTGAAATATGTTGCATCGAAGCGAAACCTTTTGCATAGAAGTGAAACATTTTACACAAAAAGGAAATACGTTTGCAGTGGACTGAAATATTTTACCCTGTAATGAAACTCATTACACTTAATTCACTCTGTACACTGAATACATACATTAAAGAGAACATTTTCAAGTTCACAATTTCTTCACATATATGTGATCGATGACATAAATATTACAACTATGAATTGAAAGTCCTTTACATCCTTCCCGGATCTTTTCAGCTTCACCATCTGAGAAATTGAAATAATATAAGCATTAAAACTTCCTTCATGACCACGACCCAAGCAAAAGATCTAATTGCAGTCAAATCATCAAGACAATATAGTAGCTACTTTGGACATGCGTAACTTGCATACAGACAAATGAATATCAAAATAATTCACAAGCGGATAGTGTCTTCAATGTCCTCCTATATGTTTGATTCATTGAGTTCGTTAATGAGTTGGACCACCCCCTGCCTCTTCGTGGCCATCCTCTTCTCAAATCGCTCCTTCAAATGAGATGTTTTGGAGCGGGTTTATCCATGCTGGATCTTCCTTCCATAACATAGAAGTCTCAATATTGATGCCACATCCTCTGAAATAAATGTCAACGATTTTTGTCCAAATCGGAAAATATTCCCCTTCCAATGACATTATAATATATCATCTACCAAAAAATTGTCAAAGGAAATTTAGGGCACGCTCATAAATACTACGAAGGGAGTATTCTTCAGCAGATTCTTATAACAATCCTTGAAGTTTATGGTCCCCACATCTTTTGAGTAAAAAGTGATATAACATTGATGGATAAAGGATTATGCAACATTCTCAACTTCTTTAACGGAAGATTTTCTCTGTCTTACTAGTACCTTCCACCTTTCTTTTAAAACGAAAGAACTAAAATTTCGTGAATCATTTGTTCACATATACAAAATATAACATTTAAAATATTTTACTATAGAAATAAAATAATTTGTTATAAACTGAAACATTTTGTGACAAAACTGAAACATTTTGTTACAGAATTGAAATATTATACTACAAAAATTGAAACATTATATTTGACTATAGATATGAGATATTTTATTATAGAATTACAATAATTTATTACCGAAATGAAACGTTTAGATTCAAAAGTAAAACATTACGTGATAACAACCATGAAATACTTTATGAGATAAATAAAATAGTTCCATACAGAAATAAAAGATTTATTATGCAAATGAAACATCTGATTTCACTTGGATGATCATACATAATTTTTTTTTACAGACATGCAATTTTTCGTTATAAGAATGAAATACTTTGAATGCCTGACTGTAATTTTTTGCATGGATATTAAAAATTTTAATGGGGAATCTAACACAATACAAAAAAATAAAAAAATTTATTACATGATACATATCTTTCTCATGGTGGTGTGTAGATCTGGTGGAGGTCTCCTCTTCACCTAACTCGGTGAATGACATTTCTCTCTAGCTCTCCACATTAACAAAAGAAAAAGGAAAACGTAGCTGCTAGAGTGTTGGTTGTCGCTTCTTATAAGAGCAAAGGATGAAAAAAAAGTTAGACGCCCCTTTGCGCAGGTCATTGGGCAGGAGGGCAATACTACGCACCCGAGCGAGCTCCACCGGAGACATACGGCTGGATGAAACTGTGTTTCTTCTTGTGGGCGAGAACATATCTTACGTCGAATCTCCTTGCCGTCAGATCCGCCGTGGACGACTCCCTCCCACCATAGCCCCGACGACGGCAGAAGTCTACTCGATTTCTGACAACCTACTCAAGTAACACAATAGAATGTCCATTCTTAGAGCCAAAACCAACAATGAAGGGAAAGAAAAAGGTTCAAAAGATATTTTTGGTATGTGAAAATGATGACTTGCAAAGAAATTGACTTCATTTAATGTCGCCATCGTAGTGATATTTCACATCTCGTTTCTACGAGACTCTCATCATATCACGCTGGCCTAAATCAATCTAAGACAGTGTTGCACGTTGACGTGACGAAAGTGCAACCGTTGCACAAAATATTTCTCATTTTAAAACTGGGGGAATTAATTAAGTTGGAATAACCGGCAAACTTTGTTGGTATTTTGACAATAATCAATCTATTTGTCGTGAAAGCACCCCTTGATTGCACGACAAAGTAGAGGTTGTATCATCACATGCATAGGTGTGTTATAGCTAGATATGCATATATATATATATATATATATCTTTCAATCTGGGTTAACGCAACTGGGTACGTACGTACGTTGCCTTAACTGATTGATATCTATATATGAGTTGCTGCGCTACTGTTAACGTTGTGCTTCCATGTGATTCAATAAGGCCCTCTTTGTTTTTCGATTAAGAACAGCGTATTCGACCTCGGAGGGTCGAACGCGTCATCCGGGGTCGAATACAGCATTTGTGTGAGGGAGAAATGTGGGCTCCACTCCCACTTCTCTCTCATCGTACGCAGTATTCCTCGACAATTCGATTGTCAAAGGAGCCCTAAGAGACAAAACAGCAGTCTGAATTGGCTAAATTTTTAATTTTGTCACAAACAAGATTGTTATCAAACCGTACGTGTATATATATGTTCATTCAATGAGCTTATTAATTAAAGAGATTGGATCGAATGGTGGGGTCAGAATGGTGGTTGGAGAGCTTTCTGGTGGGTGCTACCTATATATATACACTAATTAATTAAGAAACTCAAGTGTTCTCATATAATGTGCATAAATTTTAATTAATTTGACTATAAGGCCAAAAAATTCGAAACCTCTTTACTATTAGAAGGCACTGGATTATCACCCACATCAATATTCCAAATTCTACATGTTCATATCTGAAATGTTGAGTCGTTACGATTTATAAGATATATACTAGATTTCATGGACACAAGTCACCATGTTACCACCTCTGGTCGCCTTCACCCCCCACCTCTGGTCGCATGAAGCCCTCTCCTCTGCGGAACGTCCGGTGGGGGGAGCTCTCACTAGGAACCCCCCCCCTCTCTTCTCCCTTTGCAGGAGGCCCTCGTCAGACGAGTTCTCCGGGACCCCCCTGTGTTTTTTTCAGGTGAATTTTTTTTGAACCCACCTAGAACCTGTCAGGGGAGCTCTTCCGATCTCCCCTTAAAACCTCTCTCCTTTGCCTCCTCCCTGTTCAGCCTCCTTGTGTTTGCCTCGTTTTTCTTTCATATTCTGGTGCAAGGTATCGTTGCAGACCATTCCCCCCTTGTTCCCTACCCCTATTTCAAATCCCTTTGGAGGATACCGTCTCTCCTGATCTACTCCTCTTACTAGTCAGTCGGCTCCTTCTATTGGCGCCGAGCTCTCTTTTGGGCGTTTCGACGAAGCATGGGCTAGTCTCTCCACAGGTTGCTGCCACCGGCCTCGAGGGAGCTCGGAGTTCCTGCGCATTTCCCCCTTACACCCCCCAGGATGCAAGCTTCCCGAGCGTCCCTCTTTCTGTGCCATCTGCTTGCGAGATTCGGCAACCTCACGCCCCTCGTGAAAGGATCCCTGCTGCGGCTGCCTTTCCTCGGCGTTTCCAGATGCTCACAACTTTGTTGGGCGTTGCTTTAGATTTCTACGGTTCTTATTTTACTTTGTTTTATTGTGATGGGTTCGGTGACAGGATGGGCGTGGGGAATGGTGCTTCATATAGGGTTTGGTCTAAATACTTTCCATGTATTGTGGCCTCGGCTGATATAAATGAAAAACATCTTTTATGCCAAAAAAAGTCACCATGTTACCCATTTATTTTTAAAACATTTACATATATATCCTTACCAATATTTATATTTATAAATAAACTCTTTATTTAGATCTATTACCTTAGATACCCCTCATGTATCCCGAATGGTAGTGTGTTATGCTAGATTTCGTGGACACATGTCACCATGTTACCCATTTATTATTAAAATATTTACATATATATCCTTATCAATATTTATATTTATAAATAAACTCTTTATTTAGATAATTAGATCTATTACCTTAGATATAAATAAACTCTTTATTTAGATATATTATCTTAGATACCCCTGATGTGTGTGTGTGTGTGCGCGCGTGTGATGCTAGATTTCGTGGATACAAGTCACCATGTTACCCATTTATTATTAAAATATTTACATATATATCCTTATCAATATTTATATTTATAAATAAACTCTTTATTTAGATCTATTACCTTAGATACCCCTCATGTATCCCGAATGGTAGTGTGTTATGCTAGATTTCATGGACACATGTCACCATGTTACCCATTTATTATTAAAATGTTTACATATATATCCTTATCAATATTTATATTTATAACTAAACTCTTTATTTAGATAATTAGATCAATAGATCTATTACCTTAGATACAAATAAACTCTTTACTTAGATCTATTATCTTAGATACCCCTGATGTGTGTGTGTGTGTGTGTGTGTGTGTGTGATGCTAGATTTCGTAAACTCTTTACTTAGATCTATTATCTTAGATGGATAGTGTGTTATGCTAGATTTCGTGGACACATGTCATCATGTTACCCATTTATTATTAAAATGTTTACATATATCTTTATCAATATTTATAGTTATAAATAAACTCTTTATTTAGATAATTAGATCTATTACCTTAGATATAAATAAAGTCTTTATTTAGATCTATTATCTTAGATACCCCTGATGTGTGTGTGTGTGGTGTGTGTGTGTGTGTGCGTGTGATGCTAGATTTCGTGGACACAAGTCACCATGTTACCCATTTATTATTAAAATGTTTACACATATATCCTTATCAATATTTATATTTATAAATAAACTCTTTATTTAGATCTATTACCGTAGATACCCCTCATGTATCCCGAATGGTAGTGTGTTATGCTAGATTTCATGGACACATGTCACCATGTTACCCATTTATTATTAAAATATTTACATATATATCCTTATCAATATTTATATTTATAACTAAACTCTTTATTTAGATAATTAGATCAATAGATCTATTACCTTAGATACAAATAAACTCTTTACTTAGAGTCCCCCCGCCAGTGGCGGGGTGGACACCCCCCTCCCCCCTCTTGCGCAGGTGGCAGGAGGGCACGGCTTCGAGCCGCTTTCCCCTCCCCCAAAAAATATTAAAAAAAAAACTCTTTACTTACATCTATTATCTTAGATACCCCTGATGTGTGTGTGTGTGTGTGTGTGTGTGTGTGTGTGTGTGTGTGTGTGTGTGTGTGTGTGTGTGTGTGTGTGTGTGTGTGTGATGCTAGATTTCGTAAACTCTTTACTTAGATCTATTATCTTAGATACCCTTGGTGTGTGTGTGTGTGTGTGAGTGATGCTAGATTTCGTGGACACATGTCACCATGTTATCCATTTATAATTAAAATATTTATATATATATCCTTATCAATATTTTATTTATAAATAAACTCTTTATTTAGATCTATTACCTTAGATACCCCTGATGTGTGTGCGTGCGTGTGTTATGCTAGATTTCATGGACACATGTCACCATGTTACCCATTTATTATTAAAATGTTTACAAAGTGTCTGTGTGTGCTATGCTAGATTTCATGGACACATGTCACCATGTTATCCATTTATTATTAAAATGTTTACATATATATCCTCAATATATATATTTATAAATAAACTTTTTATTTAGATCTATTACCTTACATACCCCCGATGTATCCCGAATGGTAGTGTGTGTGTAGATACCCCCGATGTATCCCGAATGGTAGTGTGTGTGTGTGTGTGTAAAATGTTTACATATATATCCTTATCAATATATATATTTATAAATAAACTCTTTATTTAGATCTATTACCTTAGATACCCCCGATGTATCCCAAATGGTAGAGTGTGTGTGTAAAATGTTTACATATATATCCTTATCAATATATATATTTATAAATAAACTCTTTATTTAGATCTATTACCTTAGATACCCCTTATGTATCCCGAATGGTAGTGTGTGTGTGTGTGTAGATACCCCTGATGTATCTCGAATGATAGTGTGTGTGTGTGTGTGTGTGTGTGTGTTGGGCCACCGGGGTGGGGAGAGAGGGGGGGCACTGGGCCGGTAAGATGAGGAGGGGGGCGTCGGCAGAGAGGGGGGGCACTGGGCCGATGAGGAGGGGGGCGTCAGCAGGGGGTGATCTCCGAGATGATGGGCCGTCAGGGTGGGGAAGGGGGGGGGCCACCGGGGTCGGGAGAGAGGGGGGGCATTGGGCTGATGAGGAGGGGGGAGTCGGCAGGGGGTGATCTCCGAGATGATGGGCCATCAGGGTGGGGAAGGGGGGGTCACATGGCAAATGAGGGAGGGGGGGTGTGTTGGGCCACCGGGGTGGGGAGAGAGGGGACCACTGGGCCAATGAGGAGGGGGGCGTCGGTAGGGGGTGATCTCCGAGATGATGGGCCATCAGGGTGGGGAAGGGGGGGTCACATGGCAAATGAGGGAGGGGGGGGTGTGTTGGGCCACCGGGGTGGGGAGAGAGGGGACCACTGGGCCAATGAGGAGGGGGGCGTCGGTAGGGGGTGGTCTCCGAGATGATGGGAGATCGAGGGGGGCCACGGGTTAGGAGGAGAGGGGGTGTTGTGGTGGGGGGAGTGTGGAGTTGCCGGGACTGGGGGAGAGGGGGTGGTCTCTCTCTCTCTCTCTCTCTCTCTCTCTCTCTCTCTCTCTCTCTCTCTCTCTCTCTCTCTCTCTCTCTTTGTGTGTGTGCCTAATCTGTGACACCATCCGACTAATGCTTCGTGAGCTATAGTGGTCAGGCCACATCAACCCCCCTGCCGCTGCCACTGGTCGGGTTAGATTTAGGGTTGGAAATGGGGGGAGAAGGAAGACATGGGCATTTTCAATATTTCACATATCCTAACAATTTTTGTGACATCTTCTCGTAATATTTGTCGAATGTTGACGGCTTGAAAATAGGGCTGTCAATTGGTCGAGATTTAGCGGGGCTTAGGTTGGCCCAGCCCGAGCCCGACTTATCAATATTGAAGCCCGAGTTATGTCGGGCCGGGCCAGGGCCCGACACTATTAAAAAAATGTTAAGTCTGAATAAGGCTCGACCTGACCCGACAACTTAAATAAAATATAAAAATTAATATATTTAATAATATAAAATTTATACTCTTACTAAGTTAATGAGAGTTTTGATATTAATTATATTATTTGTATGAAAAGAGTGTTTTAATTTTTTTAATTAATTAAGTAAACTAACATAATTTTAACTATATAATTTTTAAAATTTGAAGTGAGAAAAAAAAAGAACGGATCGGGTCGGCCCGCTGACTGAGCTCAAAGTTTCAGTCTGACTCGTGAGTCTAGTCGGGCCGAGTTTTTAGATCAAAGGGCCCGCGGGCTGAAGAAGCTCTTGTGACCCGGCCCGATTTAGGCATGTCGGGTTTGCCCGACCTATTGATAACCCTACTTGAAAATAATAGAGGTATAAACGCAAGCATTATTTGAGGTAACAGGTCTAGACTAAGGATTTATTAATTTTCAAATACATATCAAAGGTGTATATATGTAAAGATCCTTTCTTATTTTAAGATACATATCATATAAAAGACAAAACTGTTAATAAAGTGCACAAAGTTTAAGGAGATCTGGAAGATAAAATCTCCCCTCAAAGTACAGGACTGCAAGTGGCTTAATTATGCACAGAAAGCATAGTTTTTTTTTTTTTTGGGGGGGGGGGGGGAATTAATGGAGGCCTCATCAAAAAATGACTTGTTTGTTCTGTCGAATTCGGAATGAAGATACAGATATCTTCTAATGATCAACTGCTCAGTAAGGCAGGAAATTTGACTTCCGATGGTGAACAATATTGCTCAACTGAATTTGAAGATCCGCTCAGTCCGAAAGATGCTTGATGCTTTTCGATTTCGAGGGCTTTCACGGTGGAAGCGGAAATCTGAGAGGTCGCGTCAGACCATGTGAAGTGGATCATGCTGGACAACATGTACGCTCTCGATGATCTCTTCATCGTCTTAATCAAATAATTAGTGATATTAATGCTGTAAGTTGGAACCTAAATGAACGGAGATTTTTTACAGCTAACTTGTTTCATAGTAGTACTTAGGAAATTAGTGATTATACTAATCATTCAAATATATATCGTTCACAAAGAATTGTGGATTAAATAGTTAAATATGTTTTTTCTTAAGAAATAAGATTTTATTTTGTCTTCACTATCAAAATTATATATATTTATTTAGAAACACATGAGCGAAGGCCGATTCCTTGACTCCTTGACATAAGCGGACATCTTTCTCTCTCTCTCTCTCTCTCTCTCTCTCTCTACGCGCAGAAGCTAGCTAGCACGGTCACCCAGGTAGCCTACAATGATTTTGTGTGGTCAAGCATGGAAGTCAGAACTTGTGATTGCACAGAGATGAGCACGCGTGGCTAGCTGCTCCGATGGACGTGGTTCTCTTCCCACGCATGGGTTACTGCAGAAACGTCTGTTCTTGTCGTTGCAGAAGACCTTCCATTGTCCTCGACAGCTCGACTTCCTGGGTTTCTGCCCCCCTCAACATTCAGAAAAACCATGCCACGTTCAAACACCTGAAAGCTAGTCACACAGTCAAGAGGACCCTATCCTGCATGCCCCCCTCCCCTAGCACCTCCCTGCGCAAAGGCTTCCAATCTGTCTAGTACTACTTCCTACGCGTTTCGTGATCCTGTTGGCCAAATCAATTAATTAGCACCGGAACTCCACATGCATGCATGCAGTTATGGATCAAGGGAATTGATGCGCACAGTTATGATTCTTCTAGCTAGCTCACCTAGCTCAGACCCTAGCTACAAATTAATGGCCCCCCATGATCGACCCCATTTGTTCATATATATGTGCTTCTTCCACAGCTCTCCTTAGATCGCGCGATGGCGATTCCTGGATTTCTAATGAGACGAAGCCCTCTCAGGCCCCATCAGGAACTGTTCTTCTTGAAAGAACAATCACAGCACAGCAGCGGCACACACAAGGGCTCCCTGAGGTGACACCCGACCCCTTCGTCGTGTAGCTCTTAGAAAACTATAAGATTATATATCCCTCGCCAAATTAAAGTGGGTGCCCTAGCTGGGGCTTGGAAAATCTGCCTCCAAGCCGGATGGCATATGGGAAATCGGACGGAACTTGGAGGGGCCTCCCCCCCCCCCCCCCCCGCGCGGTTTAAAAACCAAGGAGGACGTACGCTTGAAAGCGATGCGAGACCTCTGTGTCCGGAGACCGCCGGGCATTACTAGCTATGCGCTTGCCTAGTGTGTCCCTCCAGAGGGCTCTTCTAAGGTGTTGAGGACGTTACAGTTCTTACATGATGATCTAGATATATATATATATATATATGAGCTCCCAGGCCACTTGGGGTGCGTGAGGTGGGAGGACAAGGACTCGAGACCTAAACTAGCTAATTGGGTTCTTAAACTTATGACGGGAGATGTCACGTGACGAGAGGTTTCTTCAAGCATGGGGGCCGTACGTGAAGGGATCGATGGAAAGGAGGCAAGATCTTAACCTGATTAACAAATGAAACCAAGGGGCCTAACATCTCGACGTATCAAATTAATTAAGATACTAGCTAGATTATATAGGAGGGAGAAAACAAAGGAAGCTAGAATTGAGAACTTGATGGGTACGCCAGTGGCAAGGAGAATTGTTTCTTCCTTGGATAATTATATACGTTCGATCAACAGATCTACAAGAAATAAGCAGAGACCACATATATATATATATATATATATATATATATATATATATATATATATATATATATATATGTATATATATACAGAAGTTGATGGTGAAGGTAAGCAGAATGGAGATTTGTCCCACTGGGACGAGGAATATCCTATGATTAAAGGTTGCCTCTGCAACGACTGATCATACCCTGCAAATTAAATTCTTGCTTGAATTCAAGGCGCGTACCTAACCAGAAACGTACAGAGGGAGAGAGAGTAACATAACCAGAGCTAGCAAGAAATCCCCCCAGCATTTACCAATCATCCATATACACACACGTGTGGTGGTCCTACAAGCAGCTTCCTTGTCGGGATGACCGGTCTTGGGAGGACTCATCTATCTCATTGTTTAGATGCCCCTGTCTACCTGTGTGTCCGATCCATACAAATTATTTGACCGCTTGCCAACCTATATATCACTTCCGATCATGCACAGAAAAGGCTTAATTGGGATGATAGCTACACAGTAGCTAGCCCTTTCTTCCGCCGGCAACATTAGCTTGTATTCCACGAGAAATAAGGAGCTCTGCTGCTCACGGCTGTCTGCTAGCTAGACGGCGGATCCCAACACATTCTAACCACCAATTGAATCAATAGCTCTCGAAATTTGTCAAGTGGCCATTTGGTTTGACGACGTGAATTAATCCCCCCCACCTGTTTTGAAATGGGTAAAAGCAAATCACTCTAAACTTGTACACGGCGCAATGTTAAAAAATATTCCCTTCTATTATTATAGGGTGCCAAGCAAGCTGCGCGCGCGCAGTGGTCAATCAGGGACTTCTCATTTTTTTGGGTGTTGTTATAACTCTCTTCCCCCCCCCCCCCACCTCCAAAAAAAACATGACTTAGAAAAATAATCCCACATTTTTTTATAAGTTTAATGTACGAGTCTCGATCTTGACCCACCCGAATATCTCTCTCTCTATATATATGTCACGTCTCGAGATATGCAGCGAAATTAAGTCAGAACGTGAACAGCCGACAAATAACGTCTCAAATTAGAATGATAATCAGAGCGTAACATTCACACGTAAAAGAGTGAACACAACATATACTCAAAAAATTCAACTTTATTGAATAATAATGATCAAGGTTACACAATTGACTCTTGACTCTTGATGACACAAGGACTTACTAGACTCAATAAAGTGAAAATTACATCAACTTGACTTTTAATCAACATAACAGACTCATGACAATTTAACTATCTATAGCTTCTCTCTTGGGCTTTAATCACTCTCGGACCCGTCACTTGAGTACTCCGACTCCAAGCCACCAGAATCTCCTAAAAAGATTGAAAAAGTAGGGAATGAGCGCACTCGCCGAGTAGGTATCTTCGTATCAACATGATGGCAATGGTAAAGTAATTAACATTTTAGCTCTAGTAAGTAGGATAATGAAGGAAAACGCGATAAAAACATGCGAAATAAAACCAACGTAACATCGAGTAACAAGATGAGAACTATAGAGATATGAGAGTTCAAGTAAATATGAGAGCATGATCAAGCAAGATTATAATATGGCCTTGTAATAACGAGAATGTACTATCATGTAACGAGAATGCACTTTTCATAACCTTGAAAAGGCTATGCACTAGAAAGTCATATAACAAGCAAGTATAATTTCATGAGATTGTCTCGTGGATTTCACCCGTTTATAAAAAAACACTCTCAGCGCAATGAGACATCAGTATTTATCATACCCCATGGTTAATAGTATGTTTCCTGTCATCTACCCGAGGGGGTTAGCGTGGAGCCCTTGGACACCGTCCCTGCCCGCCCTTGCATCTTCAAGTTATAAATCAAGCTATTTCCATGAGAAATAATAAAGTAGGCCAATAATAGCAAGTTCAAACAATAGTTTCATGGCAAGAAAAACTAAGGTAAGAACGTACCAAAAGAACATGTGAGGTCAAGAATGATTTAATGGCAATGTCATGGTACGGGAGGAATCTGACAACGTAACAGTATATATTATTAAAGTTCTATAGTTCATTAATGACTTAATGAGTACGGTTTGGGTTCAAGACAATCAGAGGATCTCCTGAGAACAGAGCAAGATCAACCCTTGGGTCAGACCTCGGGTTGGACTGAAAGATGACAGAACGCGGTTCAATGAGGACCGCTATCAGGAGCTCGCGGTCGAGTGCAAGCCGCGGTCGAGTGGAGTCGACGCAGAACAAGGAAAAAGTTAACTCAATAGAACAACTGGCAGAACGCGGTCAGAGACCAGTCGCTATCTAAAGGTAGCAGTCCCCTGATGGCCGCGATTATGAAAACGCAGAATTCACAAAGTGCTCTCTAGACTTTTGAGTTTTTAGGGTACAACCAGCTCGGCGTCCTAGTGGGAATCCTAGGCTCGCGGAGTCTTACACAGGCCTTTAAATAATATAACCTAGTCCGGCAGAATGAATATCCGACGGAGAGGCTCTCAAATCCAAGAGGGTTTCCTAACATGTACATGTGAATTAATAGCGTCGTACCAGAGTACGGGCTATGTAACGACCCGAGAATCTGATTATCGGGAAAGACCCGATAACCCGAGACTTGAACCGCCGCCCACGAGCTGGGAGGGATCGGAAGGGCTAAAAGGAGTGTGGAGGCACAAAGAAATATGAAATAAAGCAGGACAATTCAATAATTAATAGAAATAAATAAACAACTACTACAACAACAGAGTCTAGTCCAACAGAAAGTACAGTCTAAAGCAGTAAAATATACCACATGCCGAATGAACACTCGGTCCAGCGAGCTGGCAACTAAGAACCTCTGAACAGCATCCTCGAACCACGAGGAAGGACTGTCGCACCTGAAAAGTAGGAGTGAGCCTCCTGTCACTGGCCCAGTAGGGATCCCGCGGAACCCTAACTGAGAACAACGTCGGCACGGAAAGCTGTAACTACAAGAGCAACAGTAACAGCAGGAACAGTAAACCTGGTGGCCGGTCAAAACTCGGCACTACAACAACTCCTACTGTACCAGTCAAGCAAAAAGAGAAATCCCGATCTCACAGTCGAGAACCGGACCATACTAGCATCACTTACCAAAGTAAAACCTACGGCAACCCCGCCGTAGAGGCCTATCTCCCAGGACACGGCCAACCTGGGCACGCTGTCCAAGGTGTAACCCCGACCATCCGGTCGTGGGTACCACACAACAAGACGCAACCTCGGTAAAGCCACTAGCACTAGTCTTACGGCACGAAAATCGATGCACATGTCACGACGAAACAACCGGAACTCAACGGTCAACACGACCAAAAACCTTAAAGTCGAAGTCATAGCGACTGACTGACAGTCTGTCACTCCAGACTCGACAGGAGTACCTCCCACTAGAAGCACAGTCGGTAGCGTCCCCTGACGTCTTACACCACACCGCAGGTGAACTACCTTACGTGGTAGCGCCTACCAAAGGCACAGACACTGTACAAGTAACCACAAAGCAAGTGACTAGCTGGGGTCAGGCTCGTCAGCGTGTGTCCAACTACCCCCAACCACGTGTGCACACACAGACCATGCGTCCTAGGTCTGGCCTCTAACTGGTTTTCCCCTTGAGCCGGACTCTGGCTACAAACAAGGGGCCCGACGGAAACCAGTCTAAAAACCGTCCTCAGGGTAGTCTCTCCACCACTCCCTGGTGGGTCCACACGCGTGCAGGAAGGTTACGACTAGTGGAGGGTCACTACGGAGTAGACTTTCAAGTCAACGGAAACTAACGTCCGAAACAACGTACGGGGACCATCCCACGTACTAGCACCGTCACACAGTGACCACAATCGGAGAAGAAAAAGTACGGTTCCCAATGCAGCTCACAAGCCGCCAAACCAAATCCCACTCTCAGGGAAAAGCGGGAACCCTCTAGCCCCAGGCTGGGCAACTGGACTCGCGGTCCAAGGCCTCACTCATGGCCCACTCGGAAACCTCTTCCCGAAGAAACTCACAACGTGCGGGGAACCCTCTCCACACTCACACCGACGCACGGTGATTCAATTAAGCGTAACACCAAATGCCCGAAACACGAGGAGTCACATGGACTCTCAAACCTATGGGCACGCTAAACGAGATAGCACGGTCCTCCCGACACCCTTAAGACACGGACACAAAACCCTTGGGGTGTCTGGGACATTCAAGAGACCGCAAGTCAACCACTGGGTCTCAACCAGGTCGACCAGGGACCCACACAACGCGAAACGATCGCGGCAAGCACGAAGAACCATTTCGGCACAACACAGTGCCTGGCGGTCCATCTTTGGGCCGTCACAGCTGTAACGGTCCAAGGCTAGGTCGTCACAGCACTCTAACGGTCCAACACAGAAGCATTACGCGAGAGGGGCAACACCGGCTGTGACGCACCTAGCCCGGGGCGTCACAGTCTCTAACGGAACAAGCCTGGTGCGTTAGAAGACAGAACGAAACAGGTTGTGACGCACACCCCTCAGGACGTCACAGCCTCTGACGGTCCTACCTAGGCGCGTCATAAGAATGGGCTGCGTCAGCTCTGACGCTCCCAGTCAGGGGCGTCACAGTGCTCTGTTGGTCCTACCTAGGCGCGTCAGAAGACTCATGACCCCCAACGGTCTGAAAACACGAGAACGGACGTAGCGGTCGAACCCAGGCGCGTCACACCCTCTGGCGGTTTATCATGGGACCGTCAGAGCGACCGACGCCCTTCCGACAAAACAGGACCCTGTGACGCACCCTCCTTGGTGCGTCACAGCACGTAACGCGCCCACCCTGCGGCGTTACAGACTGTGACGGTCACTGGAAGGACCGCCACACTGTCCCGAGACCGCTACGGCGGGAAACGACCCAAAAATCATCCCACGCCCCCATTCCTCCACGGGAGAGGGGGAAAACAAGGGGGAAGCCCCCAAATAGTCCCTAGCATGAATCTATGGCCTCGGATCGGCTAAAAACGCGATGGATCGACGGATCGACTCACAACCCTAAAAACATGGATTTTTCCCAAAACGCCCCGATTAGCCCGCTCGGCTCACCACGGCCTACAAAACTCGCGGAAAAGGGAATGCACGAGCTGGGGGTCCATCTCCCTACCTCCACTGAAGATTTTGCGCCGCTAGCTCGCCGATCCGCGAAGAAATGCCGTTTAAACCCTGGCCGGCTCGTGATCCGACGAACCGCCTCCACCATCGCGATCCTCGTCCCGAGCCCGTTGCTCCACATCCCACGAGCTACGCCACCCCGCCCTCACCACCTCCGTCGGTCGCCCGGAGTGAGAGGGGGAGAGGAGAGAGCGTGAGAGAAGAGAGAGGGAGGGAAGAGAGAAATGAGGGATGGGGAGAGAGAAAAGGGAGGGGGTTTATATAGAAAATTTAAAAATTCTGAAAAATATCAAAAAATAGAAAAATATACCCCCGCGATCCTCGGAACACGCTGATCACCGTGGTAACGTCCCGGCGTCAGAGAACACAACGGTTCACCCTATACGGGATTCCGAAGGTCCGACAAACGGAAAATACGGGTAAAACCTAAAACGCAACCCGAGACCCACAAAGGTACTCCGAAAATTACAGAAAAATACCAGCGTGCTTCTCACAACACCACGAACCCAAGGAAACTCACGGGCACACCACCTGTGGTTCCGAAAATCCGGTAAAATAGTCCGAAGCTCGATCGGACAAAATCTGAAATCTGCAGAAAGACGATCCGAAAGCCACGGATTCAGATACGAAAAACCCGGGGCATTACAGCCTTCCGCCCTTAAAGGAATTTCGTCCTCAAAATTCAGGACCTAGCACGAAGTCACAAGGGAAGAACACTGAACCAACTGACAACGCTGTCAGAGCCCCAGCTCAAAAAATCTTGATTCTCACAAAAGCAACGATCCTGAGAGACACAGCCAGACCACAATCACGGACGACACCTCGCTCCACAAGGCTCACACACCGGCCACTAGAGCATGCGCACCAAAGGACACAATCCGGCATCACCTCAGACACAACGAAAACTAATCATGGCACCGATGCCACAATCTTGCTCACCGAGGAGACACAACCCTCGACACGAGAAACAGCTACCGATCCATCCAATGGTCAGCAGACAAAACACACATCAGCTCCATAACCAGCTGACAGGTCACACACCCTGCTCAAGGGAGCAACCGACACAAAGCCTCCATCAGCTCACGTAGCCATCTCAACGGACCGCATCAGCTCATCGACTCGGCGCCAAGAATCACCTCACACATGGCAAGCTGAAAGCCAGACAACAACATGGGACCAACTCTGTCAGAACTCAGAAGATAAACTTCGACAGAGCCCAGATCCCGTCCGGAAAGGCACATCACAGAAACAACCACCAAGGGCCTCTCTGATACGCAGCTCTCACCAATCTCGATGCACAACCACCAGCATCTACTGTCTGTGCAAAGACCATCCACTGGTCGCCAGATACACGCCAACGGGAAACCTCCGCTTGCTCAGGTTCTTCCTTCTTTCCTGGTCCTCCACCGGATCTGAAGGAAACATTCCAAACCTCTGTAGGCCATCCGTTAACTCACACACAGACCGATACTACACCTCGAGCTGCACTCCACTCGGACACTACGTCCGATCACAATCATCGCGCCAACTCAATCCTCTCAGGGGAGCACGATGAAACCAAATGACAAGATCCTGGTGTCTCCGATCATCACCTCAGTCGACTCAGACTTATAGGGAACCACCCCATGCTGGTCACAGACCAAGGATAACCATTGTGACACCAACGTCCCATCAAGGACCTCCATGCACAGGCGTCACTCTTCCGTCTAGTCTCATCAATTCCTTCGTCTCAATTAATCCAAGTGGACACCTGACAATCCCGATTCCGCCCTCACCATAGAGCCACAGGACACCACCGGAACCATGCATGGCACACGTCTCTAGGGGAGGAAAGTGCCATCCAAAACCACGGCAACCTAACTGCCAACACCACGACCAATGCACACGGGTCCCCAAGTAAAACACATCTTACCATGGTCGACTACGAGACTAGCCTTACCAGTCACTCGCAGCTATCAATAGGAACCCATAAACTGTCAGAGATCACTTCCTCAAAACACGATCTCAACCGAGGACACAACCTCCAATACAAGTCGGACACCAGGCCACCGACTCTGACCATCACGTCCTCGACCTCCGTCAGGCGACATCCTCAACAACCCCATCCGGGTCTAACACCAACGCCTGACACAGCTTCCATCACAGGAACAGGGTACTCACGCGGCACACTTGCCAACATTTTTCCCCAACACTCCATCCTGCCAGTGCCAAGAACCACGATGTCTTGAGCAACGGCATGGCAACAACACGTCTCACACAGTAGAACCAATCCTACAATGCTCAATGCAACTCAGGAATCCGCCCGTAGCAACCGACGCAATGATCCTGAACCAGTGTGTCACAAGCCCACCAGGCTTCCGCTGCGCACTCTGATCCACGCGCACCGTCCCAAATTCCAGGAAACACCGCCCAACCGGCATTCGTCCTTTCGGAAAAGCACCAACACGCCCTCACACGACAAGGGAATGGACACAACTTCTCACAGACAACCACCTTGCCAAGACAAGAAGCACGTCTCGCACGGACTTCATGGCATACAAGGCCAACCAATCTGGACACACAATGCAAGACGACGAACCTTAGCCAAACTCAATTTCTCCAACCAAAGGAGAAACCAACATACCTCCGACCAACGGAAAAATCTCCACGCCCGACTTGATCTCAAACCTCGCGCACGCTGGAAACAGCACCATCCAGCACCAAGGAAAACCATCGCTTCCATCAGGTCAGGGCCTTCAATATAATCAGTGAGTGTCACGTCGGACCACAATCACAGCATCTCTCAGTGCACAACCGCCGCAATTCCTCGAACCACAGCACACCATGCCAAGATCCGCGCACGAGCCATAACGTCAACCGCCGACGCTCATCCTCGAGTCCCGAAACTCACCGCGGAACCTTCACATCTCAACTCAAATCCAAGGAGAACACCACCCATTCGCACACAAGAGCGCAGGAGCAAGAACTTAATGGGACACCACTGCCCAATCCTGCCTCAAAATCCGTAGAATAATCGAGACCGACACGTCATTTCTGACGCAATAGAGCACGACAAGAACACCAGGCTCGACGAGACAGCAGCTCACCGAGAAGATCCTCCGCTCACCCGAGCACACTTCTCGATCAGAACACCCGCTCTGCCACCTTAAACTACAACCTGAACACCTCAGGGGCTGGACAAACCTCAAGCTGGAGTGGCCAAACCCGACAGCAGCTCCCTCAGAGCACGCTCACGGCCACTTAACCACGAACAATCCTCTCCAGCCACCTAACCACGCTACAGATTCCTCGAACGCAGCACCGCGAGTTCACGCCTGCCAGCAACCTCTGCCCAACGTAGCACAACCAGGGCCACCATCGGTGAGGGAGAAGGCTCTCGACCTCGATCCTTAGACCCCATGCTGGCACAGAAGTCGCGGACAACAATCACCTTCATAGCGCTGCACAGCGCACTCAAGCTCTCAAGCGAGAAACTAGGTGGAAAGCAAACACAAAACCCTAAGCCAGCTGCCGACTATACTGGACCTTACAGACTCTGATCACTACAATATTTTGAATTCCCATGTACGACCACAACCACTGCTCTGATACTAGCTGTAATGACCCAAGAATCTGATTACCGGGAAAGACCCGATAAGCCGAGACTAGAACCGTCGCCCACGAGCCGGGAGGGCTCAGAAGGGCCAAAAGGAGTGTAGAGGCACAAAGAAATAGGAAATAAATCAGGACAATTCAAAAATTAACAGAAATAAATAAACAACTACTACAACAATAGAGTCTAGTTCAACAAAAAGTACAGTCTAAAGCAGTAAAACGTACCACATGCCGAGTGAACACTCGGTCCGACGAGCTGGCAACTAAGAACCTATGAACAACATCCTCGAACCACGAGGAAGGACCGTCGCACCTGAAAAGTAGGGGTGAGCCTCCTGTCACTAGCCTAGTAGGAATCCCGCGGAACCCCAACTGAGAACAACGGCGGTACGGAAAGCTATAACTACAAGAGCAATAGTAACAGCAGGAACAGTAAACCCGGTGGCCGGTCAAAACTCGGCACTACAACTACTCATATTGTACTAGTCAAGAAAAAAGAGAAATCTCGATCTCACAGTCGGGAACCGGACCATACTAGCATCACTTACCGAAGTAAAGCCTACGGCAACCCCGCTGTAGAGGCCTATCTCCCGGGACACGGCCAACCTGGACACGCTGTCCAAGGTGCAACCCCGACCATCTGGTCGCAGGTACCGCACAATAAGATGCAACCTCAGTAAAGCCACTAGCACTAGTCTTACGGCACGAAAACCAACGCACGTGCCACGGCGAAACAACCGAAACTCAACGGTCAACACGACCAAAAACCCAAAGGTCGAAGTCACAGCGACTGACTGACAGTCTGTCACTCCCGACATTACAGGAGTACCTCCCACTAGAAGCACAGTCGGTAGCGTCTCCTGACGTCTTACACCGCACCGCAGGTGAACTGCCTGACGTGGTAGCGCCTACCAGAGGCACGGACACCGTACAAGTAACCACAAAGCAAGTGACTAGCTGGGGTCACGCTCGTCAGCGTGTGTCCAACTGCCCCCAACCACGTGTTCACACACAGACCATGCGTCCTAGGTCTGGCCTCTAACTAGTTTTCCCCTTGAGCCGGACTCTGGCTACAGACGAGGGGCCCGACGGAAACCAGTCTAAAAACTGTCCTCATTGTAGCCTCTCCACCACTCCCTGGTGGGTCCACACGCATGCAGGAAGGCTACGACTAGTGGAGGGTCACTACGGAGTAGACTCTCAAGTCAACGGAAAACAACGTCCGAACCCGAAGACGTACGGGGACCATCCCACGTACTAGCACTGTCGCACGGTGACCACAGTCGGAGAAGAAACGGGATTCACAGTCTACAAAGAAACGCAGAAGTATGGTTCCTAATGCAGCTCACAGGCCGTCAAATTGAATCCCACTCTCAGGGAAAAGCGGGAACTTTCCAGCCCCAGGCTGGGCAGCTGGACTCGCGGTCCAAGGCCTCACTCATGGCCCACTCGGAAACCTCTTCCCGAAGAAACTCACGACGTGCGGGGAACCCTCGCCGCACTCACACCGACACACGATGATTCAATCAAGCGTAACACCAAAAGCCCGGAACACAAGGAGTCACCTGGACTCTCAAACTCACGGGCACGCTAAACGAGATAGTACGGTCCTCCCGACACCCTTAAGACATGGACACAGAACCCTTGGGGTGTCTGGGACATTCAAGAGACCCCAAGTCAACCACTGGGTCTCAACCGGGTTGACCAGGGACCCACACAACGTGAAACGATCGCGACAAGCACGAAGAACCATTTTGGCATAACATAGTGCCTAGCGGTCCATCGTTGGGCCGTCACAGCTGTAACGGTCCAAGGCTAGGCCGTCACAGTACTCTAACGGTCCAACACAGGAGCATTACGCGAGAGGGGCAACACCGGCTGTGACCCACCCAGCCTGGGGCGTCACAGTCTCTAACGGAACAAGCCTGGTGCGTTAGAAGACAGAACGAAACAGGTTGTGACGCACACCCCTCAGGACGTCACAGCCTCTGACGGTCCTACCTAGGCGCGTCAGAATAATGGGCTGCGTCAACTCTGACGCTCCCAGTCAGGGGCGTCACAGTGCTCTGACGGTCCTACCTAGGCGCGTCAGAAGACTCATGACCCCCAACGGTCTGAAAACACGAGAACGGACATAGCGGTCGAACCCAAGTGCGTCACACCCTCTGGCGATTTATCGTATGACTGTCAGAGCGACCGACGCCCTATCGACAAAACAGGGCCCTGTGACGTACCCTCCTTGGCGCGTCACAGCTCGTAACGCACCCACCCTGGGGCGTTACAGACTGTGACGGTCACTGGAAGGACCGTCACACCGTCCCGAGAACGCTACAGCAGGAAACGACCCAAAAATCGTCCCACGCCCCCATACCTCCACGGGAGAGGGGGAAAACAAGGGGGAAGCCCCCAAATAGTCCCTAGCATGCATCTATGGCCTCGGATCGGCAAAAAATGTGATGGATCGGCGGATCGACTCAACCCCAAAAACATAGATTTTTTTCCAAAACGCTCCAATTAGCCCGCTCGGCTCACCAAGGCCTACAAAACTCGCGGGAAAGGAAATGTACGAGCTGGGAGTCCATCTCCCTACCTCCACCAAAGATTTCGCGCCCCCAGCTCTCCGATCTGCGAAGAAACGTCATTTAAACCCTCGCCGGCTCGCGATCCCACGAACAGCCTCCACCATCGCGATCCTCGTCCCGAGCCCGTCCCTCCACGTCCCACGAGCTACGCCGCCCCGCCCTCGCTGCCTCCGTCGGCCACCCGGAGTGAGAGGGGGAGAGGAGAGAGCGTGAGAGAAGAGAGAGGGAGGGAAGAGAGAAATGAGAGATGGGGAGAGAGAAAAGGGAGGGGGTATATATAGAAAATCCGGAAATTTTGAAAAATATCAAAAAATAGAAAAATACACCCTCGCGATCCTCGGAACATGCTGATCACTGTGATAACACCCCGACGTCGGAGAACGTAACGGTTCACCCTATACGGGGTTCCGAAGGTCCGATAAACGGAAAATACGGGTAAAACCCAAAACACAACCCGGGACCCACAAAGGTGCTCCGAAAATTACAGAAAATTACTAGCGTGCTTCTCACAACACCACGGACCCAAGGAAACTCACGGGCACACCACTAGTGGTTCCGAAAATCTGGTAAAATAGTCCGAAGCTCGATCGGACAAAATTCGAAATTCGCGAAAAGACGATCCGAAACCCACTGATTCAGATCCGAAAAACCCGGGGCATTACAGGCTACATGTGAAGTAATAAAACAGAAATAAGATGAGAAGGGAACGAATGAATCAAGGTGTAACTAAGTCACGAAACCTCTTTATGTACAAAACTATAAGGTTTGACATGAAATTAACATACATGAAAATAAGTTTTTAAACACATGCTAACACTAACTATGAAGTCATGACATGATCAGGAACATAAATAAACGAAATATGGCATGCTTATTAATTATCATATATAATAGAGCATAAATGTGACGACCCGGATCCCGGATATCGGATATACCCGATAGGACTACCGAACAGACCCGATTCCACTTGGAACCCATGAAGCCTCCTAAGAGCTATAAAGCCCCGAAGGGCAAAAGGATTGTCGTGTAGTACATTGAAGCCACAGAGATATAGCAGTAAGTAATTAAATTTCATTAGATCGGTTTGCTAAAGTAGCTGAAATAAAATTACCTTTTAATTAACAATTTAAAGTTTAAAAATTACACCAGAGTCTAGTCCAAGGGAAAGACAAGCAGTCTAACAGTACAGTCAACAGAAGGAAAACGTACACTGAGGTCGGGGGAAACCCGATGCAGGTACCGTTGGCAGCTATGGACACGCCACACCAGGAACCGCGGAAGCAGAACGACGCCACCCACCTGAAAAGCAGGGGTGAGTCTCGTGTCACTGGACCAGTAGGGGTCACGCGGATCCCCACTGAAAAACACGCAGTGACACGGAACAACTAAAACAGTAGGTGTAGTAAAGTAGGAAAACTAAACTACGAAGCTGTAAAAGAAAATCAGAACGGAAGGAGTAGGAACAGTTAAAAGAAAAGGGAAAAGCCGTACCTAAAAGAGAACATGGCTGCCAAACTAACATCGGCTCCCAAAGCTGACCTACGAGATAGGCTAGAAACCTAGAAGGACCTTGATAGACACGGACATAGACGACACGACTAGAACGTCGTGCACACTGTCCCACACATGACTAGAACGTCATGCATATGACAGGACACTGACCTCGAGTACGGCAACGAGAGGGCTAACCCAGAAGGTCACGATGCACAAGAAACGCGGAGAGTCACGTGCCACGTGACTGGCGTGCCCCACCCTAGAAGAACGGACATATGCGTCCACTGACGTCTTATACTGCGCCACAAGTGTCTCACCTATGGTACCGCTAAAGTCTCGACAGAGTCGCAGACACGCGCTGAACAACACAGGAACTACAGTAACGAGTGACTAGTCAGGGTTACGCCCGTCGACGTAAGTCCAAAGCCCCTGACCACGTGTGCACACACTGGCCCACTGCCTAAGCCAGGCCTCTAGCTAGTATTCCCCCACCGAAGGATGCTACGGTTGGACCGGGAGCCCACGGAACTAGCTTAAGAACCGTAAACCAGGAAAGTGCCCCGCTACAAGAGCCGTCACAGAGAAACGTGACGTAAGGCTACGACTAGTGAAGGCTCACAAGACACGGAGACTCAAAACATGAGTGCTGAAGTATAGACAGGCAAGAACGCCCTGTGACACGTACTTCGGACCACCAATGGCAGCACAGCCACTGCCGACAGACTCAAGACAAGGCAACTAGACCTACTCACGTAACGATCCTTGAGTCTCACGACTCGGAGGCAAGATTGTCACAAACAACGAAACAAGCTGCCAATCGGTCTAATCCTAAGCCAGAGAAAATGACACAGTCGGAGGAAATGACACGCGGAGATCTGAGGGAACACCGGGGACCCTCAACAGACCTGAACACGTAGACCGAGGTAGGATGATACCTCGAGACATCCAGAACCATGTCTCGAATTGGATAGAAACGCTGAGACACACAAGGCTTCATGTCAACCACTGGGTGACCCCAGGTTGACCGGAACCAAACAATGACAAGTAAGAAGACTCTTGGTTGCCTTATAGCGTAGTCTCAGCCCTCATAGGATGTCAGGAGACATCCACGGGAAAGCGGGCAGACCACAAGGACAAGCCAAGATGAACGAAAATCAAGACGATGGAAAACAAGACTCTAGGGCTGTAACGCTCCACCTTTAGACCGCTACACGGAGGTGACGGTCTAAGGATGAGACGGTCGAGGACGCACACTCCAGAGGAGACATGACTGTGGCGGTCCAATGAAGGTGCGCCATAGGGATGTGACGGTCGAGGAGTGACCCATCACAGACACCGCCCTACACAATAACCTAAGACGAACAAACACTGTAACGGCCTAAGAGAGGCGCGTTACATGACTCTAACACACAGGGAAAGAACCGTTAAATCCAACCGACCTAACTAGTCAAATCCGGTCAAATCCGCTGTGACGGCCTAAGGAGGGTGCGTCACAGTGCTCTGGCGGTCTAAGGAAAGGCCGTCAGAGCGAACCGACTGACCCAGACTTCGAGAAATGAGAGGGCTGTGACGCACCTACAAGGGGGCGTTAAAGGGCTGTGATGGTCTATTAGTGGGCCGTCACACTCCCATAGCCACGAACTGACCAACACACACAAAGGCGTGTGACGGTCTATCGTAGGGCCGTCAGAGACTGTGACGGTCTCTGGAACGACCGTTACACCGTCACGACGGGAAAAATAGTGGAATGGCCGAATCGGTCCGTTCCACACCCCATTCACGCCGAAGCGCAGGGGAAACAGTTCCAGACGATGAAACTAACCTTCCACAAGCTGGAAGGGGCACATGCAACGATCAAAACGCGAGATCAGGGCGATTCCGACGAATCGACCCTAAACGAGTCACCAAGGTTCCCAGACTCCTACCGGCCCCGAATGACGACCAAACACTATGAAACTTACATGAATGGGATCCAGACATCCCAGCGGTCATTTTAACACTAACTAGACTAAGAATGGTTGCCATTTTCCGACAAATCCTACAAACCGTGAAAATGACGGTTTTGCTAGAACTGGCCCGATGTAGCCCGTTCGAGCACCAAACCACGCACAGAAGTAGGGAAAACGTGCAGGAGGAAGTGGCGATCCGTCTCCCTATCTCCACCGAAGAAACCGAGCCCCGAGGCGGCTAAACCACGTCGAAAACCACAACGTGAACTCAACCGTCGGCTTTGAATCCACCGTTCGGGATTGCGCCAAAACCGATCCGATCCTCGCCCAATCGCGCACCTCATCGACCCCACGCCGTCGCCACCTCGCCTACGGTCCTCCTCCGTTTGCAGCCAGAGTCGGAAGGGCAAGAGAGGAGAGAAAACGGGAGAGAGAGAGAGAGGGATGTGCGCGAATGAGAAAAAGGAAAGCAGAAAGAAAGAAAAAGAAAAAGAAATTAGGAAATTTTCCTAATTTTTAAAAATTCGATAATTAGGCCAAAAATTCATAAATTCAAAAAAATACATAAAAATAGTCGAAACAATCCTCTCGACGAGTACATCGCAACCGTATTGTCCACGAGTCGATGAACTGAGAAATAAACTCACCACAGGGTTCCGTAACTAGTACGAGAGAAAAACCCACACGGATCGTAAACTCAACTCAGGACCCACAAAGCGATCCGAAACTCCCCGAAAAGGATCCGAAAGACCTAATAATGATCCAATAAATATCCAGAGCATTACAATAAACAAGGTTTGATCTGGTTACAGAACCCAGATCGCGGTTGGTCGACGACCGCTACTTGAAGGTAGTGGTCTCTGCATGACCGCTATCTGTCTGTATCAGACAGAAGCAAACATTTGATGTGTAGAGCCTATTTCTAAGGCATATAATGATTGAACTATTAGAAAACTAGCAGGGAAAGCATACTATCATGAAATTAAGGCATGAAAATGTGGGTAATGGTCAGAAAGTTATTAGATTTTGATTAAAGTTACATGGACAGTATACAGTAAAAATCCTATTGCGCAGTCATAGAAAATTATGAAATTCTCCGTGTATCATGCATGGAATCGAGCAAGGCTAGAGGGCTTTTACTCCTAGCAAGATGTTTAAACTAATCATGAGATAACCTACCTCTGGGGTTTGCTCCTAGAGTGCAAATTTGTCACCGGAAGAACACCCATGTTCCTGCACGTCCTGCGTAGAAACAGCAACTTTTGTACTTCCTAACTCCTTGATCGATCGATCTCCTATCACCAAAATTTAGGGAACGTCAGAAGACACTAAGGAGCGTAATTAATTCTAAAGAAACAACTAAAAACGACGACGTCTTACCTCTGCTACGCGCGATCCAAAATTAAGGTTCGCGCACGTTGACACTGGGTCCTATTTATAGGGATTGGCCTAGGGCTGAGGGATTAGATCAAATTAGGAGTCCTATGAGGTGTCAATTTAATCTCCGACAAGTCCTGGGTAAGTTTCCCTATTGGATAGCATCGATCCATGGCGATTGGGTGGATAAAAATCTCATCTTTCCATGGTTTATCAGTTTTCATTTACGGAACCTGAACGCGGTTTGATCAGGACCGTGACCTCCAGAACGCTGTGGGTCGCGCGACCGCGACCTGGCTGAACGTTGAATATGTATTTAACTCAAATTCCAGTCCTAATTATCCCCTAACTATCCATCCTAATTAGGGAAATAATCCTTATTACGTCTCTAGGGCTAGGCTTGGGCCTAAAGGTCTTAGAATTTGATTTTATGGTCCATTTTAAGTGGGCCTAACCCTTTAGTTAATAGTTGGGCTTTTAAATTAAAGGCCTTAACCTATTAATCCATTAATTAGCTCATTAAATCCTTTTTAATCCTATTAAATGCTTAGAAAAATCCTTTTAAATTTTTAATAATTCTAAAAAATTATCAGGGTTGCTACACCCTCCCCCACTTAAAAATAATTTGGTCTCCAAATTCATTGTATGAGGTTTGTGAAGGGTGCAGTATTCTCATAATTAAACAGTTCTGGGTATTAAATGAGACCAAAAATTGGATGTGAAATAGGTTAGAATGGTATCAGAGCCATACCCCAGTCGGAAGTGTGGGAACTAAATGTCATACAGGGTAAAGTGCTACGCTATGAGAGCCACCTCTTGAACCCACAATGAGACAAAGTGTTACATAAGGGGAGTCACCTCTTGAGCATGTTTGACAAATCCCCATGAGGATATTTTCGAGCTGATGTCTTGGCAAAGTGAGGTCGACGACTTTTCTTTACCTGGATTGCATTGTATTTGGAAGGTGGCATTGATCACCTATTCGATGACCTCAGGTGGCAGCTCCTGGTATGCTGGGATGGTGGGACTGCCGTCCGAAAACGTATGCGTGGTTTGATGCCTTATCCGCAGTGGTGAAATTCTTTGTTAGAATGTGGGCTGGGGGACTCGCTTGGAGTCCTATTCCTTAGCTTTGCCTCTGCTATCTGGCTTGGAGTGGTGTCTGGTTGCAGCTGGAGGTGTAGTAAGGTATCATTGATTTTGGCGGTTACCCTGACCGTGTGTATCGACCGGGCCTTGTTGTAAAGGACCGGGCTAGTTGGCCAGAGTCGCTAAAGACTCTGAAGATGACTCCTTCACAATCTGGACTGGGTTGCAGGGTATATATAGAGGACCCGAAGACTCACCAGGTGGAGAGACACGACATTGCCGGGCCACAACCTCGCCCTGCTTTTGCTTCCGCTTCTTATCTCTCGGTATAGAAGGTGGAGGCGGAGCGAGAGGTTAGTGAGAGGAGCTTGGGGCGCCGATCATCGTCTTGCTTAATAGGACATTCTCTCGGCCGAGAAGAACTCTGAGTAGCATGGCAGTATCCTCCTTATAGAATGGAAGAGACTCCAGCTCTTGACAGGGCCACCATTGCGAGGCCGGGGTGGCAGGAACTGGCCAACTAGTACTCAGTATCTGGGCATCTAGAGAAGTTGGGGTGGCAGGAGGATGGATGACATTGACTGATAAATTACTCGGCTGATTCTCCTTACCGGCGTCCCGCCTTCTACGGCTTCACAGTCACTCGAGAGCTTCTTGATTATAAATTCGAAACTCGAGCCACTCTGGGACATGTTGATAAGGCAACCCCTGCCCATTTGCTTGAGGAGAATCTGGCTAGTTTGGCACATTTTTGGCAATGCGCAGGGTTTCATCAATGTCTTTTGGAAGCCTTAGAGTCGCCATGGAGTTTCCCTCAGCATCAATTTGCTCCCACTAGATCGATCTGCTCCTGGATTAGGTGTTGAACTTCCTTACAGGACTCGATCGCGTGGCAGATTCTGGCATGAAAAGGGCAGTACTGGGGGTGACTAAAGTCCCGTTGAGTGTAGTCTGCCAACGGCTCACGGGCCATGATTTGCCCCCTCTGGACAAGGACATCGAAGAGCTGTCTGGTCCTTTCCCTTGGAAAGGAGAGAGGCGCACGGTCATGCCAGGGTCTCCACCCCGGATACCACAATGAGTGCTCATCTTGGCTAGTACTGGGCTCCTCTATATCAACATTGGAGAGGGATAATGTAGCCATCATGTGAATCACATTAGCTATATAGTGAATCACATGTGATGTCTTAGCTGGTCTGGATGACGCGTGTGGCTGCGAGGGATCGACGAGACCGCTCTTCATTTTGATGAGGCCATCTCGGATTAGCTTTTGTGTCTGAGTCTTGAAGACGTAACAATCTTCAAGTGGATGCCCTAACATGCGTTGATATGGGCAATAGTTAAGGCCATCGACTTTCTGGGCATCATCTGGCTTTCAAGCTTCTGGCAGCTCGATAATCTTTTGATCCATGTAGAGGTTGAAGAGCATCTTCGTGTCTTCCTTCTTGAAGGAGAATGGCGTCTTCATATGCTCTGAAAAGGAAGGAGTAGCTGACTTGTCCGTCGACTTCTTGTCAAAGCCACCTGACTCGCCCTCCTTGCTGGCTTTGGCAATGGGGGTGAACTTGATAATGTTCACCTCCTTATCGGGTTGGCGTTCTCGCGCCTATTTACCCTTTGCTGAAGTATAGCTCGGGTTATCGACGAAGAATATCTCTATTTTGGCGACGGCCGAGTTGAGCTGGTCGAAGCCTTTAATATTGGTGCCGAGAAGCTTTTCGCTGACCTCGGCTGCCAAGCCTTTGCGGCATATGGTAATGGCGTCCTCCTGGACTGACAGGTTAATACACCTCATACTGAGGTCTCGCCATCTCTTAATGAAGTCGAGGGCACCCTCGCCCTTCTTCTGCTGAAGAGAGCAGAGTTCGACCAGGGAGATCTTGCGCTCGGCCATCTGGAAATGAAAGAGGAATTTCTTCTAGAGATCTACCCAGTCAACTACTGAATTGGGATTCAGGCGGGAATACCATTGAAAGGCCGTTCCCGTAAGTGAGGTGGCGAAGTAGCAGAGGAGGTATGACTCGTCCAATCCTAGCTCACGCATGGATGTGATGTAATAGGCCAAGTGCTCGTGTGGAGACCCTTGCCTGTCGAATTTATGTAGCTTTGGGAGACTGGTGTACTCCGGGGGAAGCTTCTTCAGCTGGTGATGCAGTGGGTAGGGTACACTATAGAGGTCTATAGTTGCGACCCCTTCCACATACTAGGCGAGCTTCGTCTCGACGATCCGCTCGATCATCTTCTATTGAGCCACAAGATTTTCTCGCACTGGCGTGTTTGGATGTGCTTCCACTAAAGGCATGCCGAACCCTGCTGCTATCGGGGTTCGAGCGGCTACTGTTGAGGCGTTGGCACCATTGTGCCCAACTAGTAGCACCGGTGCTTCGGCCAAAGGCCTAGCGGGTTACTGAGGGTGAAGGTCTCGCTCTTGAAGAAGGCCTTGCAGGAGGGCCTTCAAGTGTTGATTCTCCTTCATGAGAGCCTCGAGGGTCACCTCTTGGACCTCATTCGCCAAAGGATCATTATTGACTGGATCCCCATTAATAGGAGTCCCACGGTCCTCGGATGGAACCTCTTCTGCGTGTTCCGATGTCTGTGGTCCGGTAGAGGTGCCGATGTCACGCCCCGAGTGCGGAAGGAACTCGGGAGTGCGCGATGAGTTTATATCAATCAGATCACGAGGAAATTCGACACTTAGATAGAGTGCGCAAAAGACAAGAGATAACCAAAGTCTTTGTTCATTAATAACTCCAACTAACTTCATTACATACTTTCTCCAAAAGAAAAGTACTTTTATGACACTCTAACTCAATAAAGAGAAAATTACAATAATCGACTCAAGAAAGTGTAAAAGACTCGATGTAGATATCCTGGACGGCTTCTACGCTCATCACTATTGGTCATCCCCGTCCGAATGAGTCTCCCTTTCGAAATTACCTGAAAAATAGGAGAAAATACTAGGTGAGTGAACGCTCAGTAGGGATTACATCTCGAGAACAAGCTTGCTTTAAGTAAATTACAAGTTACATGTAATGCAAGTATAGCTAAGCATGAATGCATAATCATGTTGATAAGGAATATCAAGAGGATGATAACAGGAGCTAGCAAGTTTCAAGATGTCATGTAAAGTATCTAGAAATATCAAGCAATCAAGTCATGTCATAAGAATTGTCTATTCAAGCTAGTAATTACCCATTCAAGGCAACGCAAGTCACGTCATGTCAATATCATGTCAAGTCAAGTACGAGATCGTGGAATGTTAAAATCAAGCAGGTCATGCACTCTGGTGCAATGCCACACCATAGTCAATATAGCTCTCATGGGCACAAGTACTTTCGGGTGCTCCTCCCAAGACCAAATTGGGCCCTATTAATGCCAAGCATTAAATCATGTAAATATTTAGACATCTACTATAGTTTATAGCCAATAGAATTCCAAAGGAATAAGCCATTGTAGCATGATAAGGTGGATTTCACATAATAGAGATTTCAAGGACAGAATTTGAGTAAGGATGACATACCGATAAATCTCCTAAAACCAAGACATGCATGAAACAGGGTAATTGGCGTCCACTTAGACCACCGCCAATTACAAAATCTGCACCCACTGCGCTGGTCGCTAATTCTGTGAACAGTACAGGCACGAAGAAATAACGTCCACTATAACAGCCGCTAATTCAGTTTTTTAGCGTCCACTGTCTGGTCACCAATTCCAGACAGAGACAAACCCTCACAGAACACCGCAAACAACACTTCGTGATGGCTAGGGTATCATGTTTCTTCAGAGTGACATGACAAAGGGAGGTTCCAGGGTTTTGAGGCTACAACACGCTCGGCTGCCTTGAGGGAATCCAAGGCTAGCGGAGACTTACGGAGGCCTTAGAGAAAGAAATTCTAGTCCAACGGAAGGAATATCTGACAGAGGGTCTTTCAATCCCCAAGAAATATTGTGTAATCGTGAACCATCGTAAAACAGGGACCCTATCTTCGGAATTGAGATAAGAGTGCCAAAAGACCCGCGATATGGATCGAAAACCCAATAAAACATGTGAGAGTCAGAAATAGCGCCCATTCTAAAAGTTGTTATTTACATAATGAGCGTCATAATGAACAGGCGCTATATTATAAATTAACGTCTATTTAGAGAGTCACCAAATCAATAATTTACTAGATTTTAATAATATTACAATAAATTGGCGACCTTTCGAGAAGGCGCCATATCTTTAATTAGCGTCCAAGTGATGGACGTCAATTCATAATTTTCAGAATTATTACAATTTTAACTAATTAATAGCAATCTGAGTGTTTGTACAGAGGCGCTATTTTAAGAATGAACATCTGTTCACACAGACGCCAAATCTTCTATGTTTACGTTGCAAGGCATCAGGTAGATATATTTCTAGGCACAAATCACTATTCATTTCTTTCAATTTAGCATGAACAGTAGCATATTGATGTGTACAGGGAATTTCAGGAAACTAAAGACATGGACATGTAGGGAAAAATATGAGGAGTCCAGAAACATGCTCATGCAGAATTAACAGAATCAGGTTCCATAATTATTAATTTTTTAAACATGCGTTATTAATTAATTGTACTAAAGGAAATAGTGTTAGTGTTATGGTTGCTCATTAATTTGCAGCTAGAAGATTGTCTCCAATTCAAGAATTGGCGGCCTTCTACTCTGTCGTTCATTAATAAGCGGCCACTGCTCCGGTCGCTATTTTCATATGAAATAGAATGGTTGAATTTCTACGTAAACTGCAAAAATAGTGATCATGAATCATGATATTGAGACAGTAACAGGGATTTTATGCATGCAAGTCTATTTACTAATGTCTTGTGCTTCGATTCTTGAGATAACCTACCTTTTGGGTTGATGACAAGGGAACAGAGGGTCGTAGAGAGAGACAGGGAAGAAGACGCAATTGCAGCCGTAGCAGCATGGCAATGAAAGAAGGAGATGCTCCTGCCTTCATGTTCGAGGGCAGAAGAATGAAGAAGTCATCCGCAGCAGGAACAAGAAGAAGAGGAAGCAAAGTCTTCTTCTCACACGGCCGCAGGAGGAAGCAGAGGACATCAATGCACGGCAGTAGCAAAGCATGCTTCTGCTTCGATCATGGGTTTTAGAGAGAGAGACCTAATGTGTGGGTAGAATCGTAATGGAACTTCGAATATGCATGCTTCGAATGTAACAATGATTTGTATAACCCTAAAAACCCTGTTGTATGTATAATTATATATATATACTCTGAAGCCTATTCAACGTAAACCTTCTTTAGGCCCAAAAGCTTTTCCCTCATTCGAGCTTATCTGGTTCTTGGGTTGGGTTTAACAAAAAGGTTTATATATATATTTATCTATATACATAGCCCATAAGGCCCATTTGGCCCTTCAAAGGGTTTTTAGCTGTTGGCTTTTATTAAGTCTATATCTACTCTTTTATCTATTAATTGTTTATATTTATATATTTTATTTGGGGTGTTACACCCTCCCCCACTTAAAAGAATTTGGTCTCCAAATTCAATTGCATAAAAATTGGAGGGTGCAGAGTACTCACGATTTAGAACAATTCGGGAAATCTCATTTGCATAGACTCTTCGGTTTCCCATGTTGCCTCATGTTCGAAGTTCTTGTTCCATTGAACCTTCACCATGGGAAAAGTCTTGTTCTGTAATACACAAACTTCACGATCGAGAATCTTTAATGGCTTTTGTTCATATGTAAGATCCTTTCGTAACACCAAGTTGTCATGCTCTATGACGTGGAATGGATCATGGACATACTTCTTGAGCATGGAGACATGAAATACATTGTGGACTTCAGATAGTTGTGGTGGCAAGGCAATCTGATAGGCAACCTTGCCCACTCTTTCTAGAACTTCAAAGGGACCGATATATCTCGGTGTAAGTTTTCCCTTAACATCAAATCTTATAATGCCTCATCCCGGGGAAACTTTAAGGAATACATGGTCTCCAACTTGGAACTCGAGGTCTCTCCTTCTAGTATCGGCATAGGACTTTTGTCTAGACTGAGCCACTTGAAGTCTTTCTTTAATGATCTTTATCTTCTCGGATGTTTTTCTTACCATCTCCGATCCAAGAAGTTGTCTTTCTCCAACTTCATCCCATCATAGGAGTGAGCGGCAACTCCTTTGTTGGCCCGGTTAGGAGGCAACTGAGAGGGGGGTGAATTGATTGCCCACCCTTTACTACAAATTTTAACACAAATAGACAAACCACAGATATAAATGAAAAACCTAAGATAGAGACTTGATTGGAATGAATGAAAGTAAATCAAGCAAGCTCTCACAACTTCCCAGCGGAGAGATATAGTCACTCGGACAATGAAATATGAACGGACAGTTGAGTAAACTCACGTCTCACTGTCTCACACTCATATAGTGAACGGAATAATGAAAATCAACAACCACCAGATAAGCAAATCACGGCACAGTATTTTTAGGTGGTTTGAACGCACCAAGTGCCGTCCTACGTCCACCCCTTTCACCTCGAGAAGATTTCACTATAAACGCAGCTCAACGGCAGCAATCACACACACGGGCTCGACGGCCCACACACGTGGGTTCTCGCACGACAACGAGACACCCCCCACACACACTCAGAGCAAGCTCTGAAATCATCTAAATAGAGATAGGATGGAAAATACAAAGCCCAGTTCAGAGAATAACAATCTAAGCACAAAATGACTAAGAGAATGATTAACAAGATGGATCTTCCCCTAATCTTTCAACCAAAATCGGAGGTATATGAAGTGTGGCTTAGAATGATGAAACCGAGAGAACAAGGAGCCGATGTTTGAAGCTTCAGGCACCCGAAGCAAGGATGAAGAGGACGCAGTCACTGCCTCTCAATCTCTCAGCTCGGGCTCGAGAGGGGACGTCTCTGGCGTTCCTTCCCTTCTCCTCCAATAGAGCACACACCTTTCTTCTCCTGTATGAACAAGATGAACACATTAAAGCTCAAGGGGGATTCGATCGGAAGAAGGGTCGGCTATATAAACCAAGGGGATTGAAGCCCCAAGGGACTTAAAAGCCCTTCCCAAACCCCCTTCATAACACATACAAGATGTTAAGGATGCCCTAAGGCCATTAGGGTCAAAAGCCATGCCAATCGGATTCATCTTATAAGGGTTCAAAACAGATCCGAAAAACCATGTTCGAACGTTCAGAAAAAGTGTCGACTCATAGAGTCAACTCTTTTTCCTGGAAGTTCTGCCAGAACATATATAAAAATAAAACCGAGACACGAGTGTCGACCCATGGGGTCGACACTTTTTACGAAGTGTTCTAGCCTGTGAAAAGAACATAACATTCGTGATGAAAAGTGTCGACTCTTGAGGTCGACACTTTTTCACGAACATTCTGTTTTCACATAAATGAACGGACAGTAGAACCCTGGTGAAAGTGTCGACCCCGTAGGTTGACACTTTCTGCCAGCGTCCTATCTTTTAGCGCAAGGCAGAAACTCCACAAATAAGTGTCGACCCCTGAGGTCGACACTTTTACTGACAATAGAAAAACATTAGTAAAAGGCCATTGAAAACTCCACAAATCAGATACATATATCAATGTTGATCAATGGAGTTTATACCACTCAGATGTACATGGATAAGTATGAATTTTACCCGGATCAGTCCATTCACACTAAGATCCGTTTGGACATCTATTCATACCTTGCCCTTGAGTGAATGAGTGAAAAACATCACAATTAACCTGCATTCAATTTGCCAGTCAACTCATCATCTCAATATATCAACTGAAGCTTTCTTAATCATCACATAGTAAATTTCACATTCAAAGCATCCATTCATTTTGTGACTCACCAAATGATCTTTTCATTCACTACTTCATTCAACATATAAGTACAACTTCATTCATCTTAGTCATGATTGAATATTTCTCATGTTATGCCCAATCATACATTTAGAATATGAAATTCAACATGGTGTTTTAGATCAACTCCATATCCCAACATTCAGCAGACAATTTGATCAATCAAGCACGTTTTCATTCAAGGCAATCATTCATCAAACCTGTATTCATGCAAATTCATTGAACCTGAAATCACAACATGTTTAATTAAGATCTTCGTCAAAATAGACCGGGGCACAACAATCTCCCCCTTTTTGACGAAGATAAAACCAATGAGAACTAACAGAGATTTGGATTCACAGTTCAGCACTTTTGATGTCACCACAAATGTTTGCATTAAAAATAGCATGTAAAAAAACATTCAAAGTCGCATGCATTCAAAGTAAGCATTCAAACATTAAAGCATTCAAAGTCGTATGCATTCAAAGTAAGTATTCAAACATTATTTTTTATTTCTCCCCCTTTTTGTCAGAGTCAAATAGGGAATTATTAAAGCTATAAAAGGATGAAAGTTAAGCCTCAATGTGCACAGTTAACTCAATGAGATGCATATGAAACTCATGAATGAGCAGTCAAGCACATATGCATTCATTAGTGTATAAGATAGCAAGCATGTTCTCTATGAATAGGTTAGGAAATATGCGATAGACTGAGAACATGAATTTCATGTGCAATAGTAAAAGGGTAGTGATTACAAGAAGTGGTACTGCAAGACTCATGAAATATGACTGATTCAAGATGTACATTCGTACAATCACTCCCTAGATGTATATGTGAAGAATGAGCAATGATATCTAGACAGTATGGATTTTTAGATATTCTAAAGAACACAAGTAGGAACTTTTCCTCCCTACACTTTCATACAACGTGCTTGACTTTTGGTAGCTTCGCACAACCCCAAGATTATTTTTATTTTTTGAATGACAATATGACTAACCTTTTGACACGAGTCATGCCCTTTGTTTCAGGGGCACTTCCCGATTACTCGGTATCGTCACTTATGGTTATGTGGATAGGACACTTTTCAATGCAAGTTTCCTCCTTTATTTCAGGGGGATTCCCGATTTACTTGATGTCAAATCACACTTATTGACTATTTTTGACAGGGTTGACAGCTTTTTCCTCACAAGTCACGTGATTTCCATCTAGGGGTTCCAGAGTCCTAAAATGTGTTAAGTGGAATAAGTGAAATCCTTATTAGTTAGAATCATTAACTCACATGTATAAATTATGTGAGAGATTGCATAGAATGTAAGAGATGAATTAGCCTATTCAAGCTGATGTCTCCCCCTAAGTGTATGCACCGATATAGCAAAGACCTCCCCCTTAATATGTGCCATGTTAAAACATGTCCTAGTCAAAGCAGTTTATTTAGCAAGGGCGTAAGGTCATAGAGGATATCAACTGAAAGGTGTGTAATTTATATACACTCGAGCATTTCAAAATGATGTTTTCAAGCAATTTGATTACCGGTATGAGGTGGAGTACTTAGGTCCGAAGATCACACTCATGCATAATGAAAGCTTCCAGGTGGACTTAATCCACCTTTCTACTGGCGTCATTTTATATACCGGTGAATCATGGCATTCATGCACGCGTATATGAAGTATATGCATTTATGTACATGCAGATGCGAAAAGATGAAAACATGTATTAGAACCAAATTGTTATTTTCTGTGATATGCACAAAAGGCAAAGTTTAAAGTAGAGGCCATGAAAGGACTTCTTATGTGCAAAAGATAAAGCAGTATGAACAGCTTCTTTATGGAAAAGATAAAAAGTGTGTATGTACAATTCAGCTCAAAAGATTTAAGTATCTAACCTGCACACTCCTAATTCTCTCTTTAGAATATAAACTTATTCAGAATTCAAAGGTTTTGTAAATATATCAGCGAGTTGGTGTTTTGTGTCAACAAAAATAAGTTCAAAATCACCTTTATTAATATGATCTCGTATAAAGTGGTGTCTAACTTCTATGTGCTTAATGCGGGAATGTTGGATAGGATTTTTGGACAAGTTTATTGCAGAAGTGTTGTCGCACATTATGGGAGTTTTCTTTAAACAAAAACTAAAATCTAGCAACTGATGTTGGATCCAAAGCACTTGAGCCGCACAACTACCGGCAGCCACATACTCGGCTTCGATAGTTGATAGAGTCACACAATGCTATTTCTTTGAGGCCCATGAAACCATGCAGCCCCTAAGAAACTGACAGTGACCACTTGTGCTTTTTCGATCCATTTTGCAACCAGCATAATCAGAATCAGTGAAAGCATGTAAATCGAATGAATTATTTCTAGGATACCACAAACCAAGGTCAGGAGTTCCATTCAAATACCTGAAGATCCTTTTTATGGCCACTAAATGGGAGTCCCTGGGACACGATTGGTATCTTGCACAGAGACAAACACTAAAGTGTATGTCAAGCCTACTAGCAGTCAGATAAAGTAAGGATCCTATCATCCCCCTAAAGAGTTTTTGATCAACTTTGTTACCTTTTTCTTCTTCCATTTTCTGTGAGGTGGGCATTGGTGTTGCAAAGGGCTTGGTAGTCTCAAGTTGAAATTTCTTCACAATTTCTTGTGTGTACTTCTTCTGGTTGATGAAGATTCCATCATCCATTTATTTTATTTGTAAACCCAAGAAGAAGTTGAGCTCTCCCATCAAGCTCATCTCGAACTCCCCCTACATAAGTTGGGCAAATTCATCATTCATCTTGTAATTTGAGGCTCCAAAAATTATATCATCTACATAAACTTGAACAATTAATGAATGATCATCACAAGTTTTTGTAAACAATGTTTGATCAATGTTATCTCGTTTGAAGCCATTTTCTATAAGAAATGAACTTAGTCTATCATACCATGCCCTGGGAGCCTGTTTTAAATCATATAGTGCCTTGTCCAATTTGAATTCGCGGTCCGGAAATCTTTCATCTTCAAAGCCCGGTGGTTGCTCCACATACACTTCTTCCTTGATCACCTCTAGAGTCCTACCTGCCTAGGAGTTTGATTGCGTGCTATATGTGCCCAGCGACAAGGACGTTGCCTATATAAGAGGGGTAGATTGTAACATTCTCAAATATAGTTAAGTTATACTCTATATCATCGAGGCGCCTTTTGAAGTATCGGCTCAGTTCTTGAAAAGAACTCCGAACTCCGAAGTGACCTGTCCGGGAAGGAGTAGTACTGGGATGGATGACCTGCCCAGGAAGTCCCCTATTTTGGACCCGATCACTATCAGAAAGGGACAAAACTGTGAGATCGGTAAGTTATAACGGACAATACCTCGACGGTATAGAATATGGGGTGTGATAGAATATATATATATATATATATATATATATATATATATATATATATATATATATATTACTGTCGATTTGAGGAGCCAACGGAACCACACTGTGGATCTCTTACTGTTATTACACTTCACTGCCTTAAGATCCACTACTATACACACATGGCCACCCGTATCACTACGAAGGAATATTCGATCAATATGATGCATCTCAATTTCCCATTGGGATTAGACAACCGCGCGCCCACTGTGAATAATAGATAATTCACGGTTAATTTTGTGTGTTAATGTTATTTAGGGTGGCAGTATTTTCTTATTCTTCTGCGTGTGTTCTTTGACATCTTTTCAATGTGTTCATGGGACAATGCCCATTAATGTCCCCAGGCCCTTAATTAGTGGGAGTGGAATTTAGTAATTTACCATTGGCGTGGATCGCGGAGCCTGCATACTATGCGAGAAAGCCAGGAACAGTTGGATCACCGTGGCAAACAGATCAGGGTCCCTGCTGGCGCTTGGGACCTGGGCAATTGGCTACTGTTTTGCTCCAGTCCAACTCATGAAGATCAAGAAAGGGGGCAGGCCATCATCTGGTAGATAGCTAGGTCAACTCTTTGCAGAGGTGACGTCCGGTATTCACATCAACAAGATGCTCGAGGTCTCCATATTATCCTCCATCCAGAGAGGCAGCAACCGCAGAATTGGGGTTACCAGGTAGAAGAGGACACGCGGTTTGGGCTTTGAAACGCCGGCACAGTTGAAGAGATGTTGAAGAAATAGAGTAGCAGATGATAGACATTAGAAACCAGGGAACATTTAAAATAAGGTAGTGCTGTCCTTACAGTCTTAAGCTTTGTTTGATAATTGGGAGATACATAGAACTAGTCTGTTTTTATTTTTGGGAATGAGTCCCGCAGATTCTCTTGTATGTATACCTGTTGATCAGAGTTACTAGATCTGTTCTCCCATCAGAATTAAACAAAGAATTAGGACGCCTGAGATAAATGCGAGCTAATCTTGAGATACCTTCCAATCAAGCATGCGTTTAAGATGCTCTCTTATGTCACATCACGGGATAATCGTCCATCTTATTGATGAGACAAACAAGCTTTCATTAATAATTCAAGATGATTTAATTGGTGTATTGTCAAAGGGAGTGCATTAAAGAAATAGGATGGAGTATAAGTGGCATTTTTCATTTAGAAAAGGTTAATTATAATGCTATTCTTATGGGACATGAAATCGGCAAATGATCTATTCTTCGAAATGATATGTTTACGTAGCATACGACCCGAGAGAGCATGCACCCTTACGTGGGATTCACGTACGCGTACGTGGGATTCGCTTATAATTGTTCCTGATGTTTATGCCATACTCCACACGTCAACTTGAGGATGGGTTTCTCTATCCAATTTGTTGTTCACCGAGGGTCGCTTTGATAATAGAATAATACGGGTTAAGATGAGTTATTCGCAGGTCGATGGATTATTTAAATTTAGGAGTTGAAATATATCACTCAGGATAAGATAGAGTTAAAATCCTTAATTCTAATTTAACTCATTTTACCTCTCTCATTCGACCCTAGATAAGATAGTTACGAAATTAAAACTATGAAAACTCAGAAGTAACCCACTCAGGGTCCACCCCCGCAAGTTCATGGACCAGTTTTGACATGGTGGTTAGGAAGAAACGCAATTATTTCAAGGGCTAAGAGCTCCAGGACGGCATTCACGAGCCATCTAAAGGGAGCTTAGCATCTTCAATCATTCATTCGCTTTACCATTAGGCTCTAAGGTTTATATATATAATTAATACCCCATCACATACCCCAGTTTGTCGTTTCCTTATCTGTTGTTCCCATGGTTTCAGGTTTTCCTCCCCCGTCGTCAACGCTCCAACTCCTTTAAGTATTCACCTCACAGCCCCACATCTGTATATGTTCCAATTCTTTTAAGTTATTTTTTTTTAACTCACTTCTGATGTTCTCAAAAGAATACAGGTGATGCTATTCTTAATCCTTTGGCCCTCTTTAACACATGGATAGAAAAACTCAGTTCAATTAATGTAGTGCAAGTAGGGTATCTCTGCTTTTTTAACCTTTTTTTTGGAAACCTATCCTGATTATCCTAACCTAAGTTGGATAGTTGATTCTGACATTTTGCTCGAATCAGTTATTAGACCCTTGATCAGGTTAGTGCTGAGATATCCTATCGACCTTATCATAGTATTTTTTTTCCGTTTATCCCACTCCATAACTCACCTTATTCCACCCTTAACTAGTTATCAAACGGGCCTTTATGTATTTTATTAAGATATTTCTTCCACCATCACTGTCTATTGAGTGTTTCAAAATCATCATAGGAAAAAAAAAGAGCTCTTTACAATAAATGCAAATAGATTGTCGAAAGATGAGAAGTATATCATAGGAATACCTTAAAGTAGTATTAGTAGTGTTGCCTTTTAATTTAATTATAAAATGATCTCATGGATCAAATGCATTGCATCGAATAAATCAAAAGGTGTCGCAGTCTCATATTATTGGAAAAAAATCATTTATTTACCCGTTTGATTTCTGATGAACATCCGGCTTAATTAGTTTCCCTGTTTTGTTAACTCTTCGTTTTCTCATTATGCAAGAGGAGGTATTTATGCACATTAATATTACAAGGCGCGCGGTGGAGTCTGCAGGGACATTAATATTGCTATTCACATATATATATATATATATATATATATAGTAGTATCTTTATGATCACATATTCACATTGTGAATATTATGAATTATACAATGGCATTTGGCAACGTGGACTTAATTATACCGCCCCTGAAATTAATGCAACTTAATTAATTACCGTCTGCTAGACTAAACTCTTTCGATTAATTAAGGAGGACTTAATTATAAACATTTGGCCAACTGATCGAAATCACTTGACAAAGAATGTACGTAGTACATCTGATCAATAGGATTGTATATTTCAAGAATTTTGTATGAACGGTCAAATTAATGTCTTGTCATATAATTAATATAATGGCAACCTCTGTTGACCGAACACTAATGCACCACTGCTCAGACAGTTCCATCTGATCCTTTTAATTGACACGGTGTCCGCGGGTAACCTGTCGAGGGTCAGATGCAACACATGGTACTGGCGTAGAGGAATAATTCTCAAAACTCTTTGGCCGTGAATTCTGTGCCCATACCATGGTTACTGTAGAGGACAGTGGAACCACACCACGCTGTTGGAAGTACTGTGTAGACATGTGGCCATTGCTGTAGCATGTCTGCCCAGCAAGTGGACTAATTACCTGCATTTGAAGTGGAACCCATTTGAATAGTCCCCATTCTTCTGCTAAACTATTCCTCGGGCATGCTCACATCCCGGGCATGCATCTAGGCCTCTGATGTATATGGTCGCCTGTTCATGTATAGGGTTGGTCCTCACTAGCTTGCTCTCGATTATAGCTTGGATGGTACGTGAGAGGAAGGTTAATTAGATTTAATCTTGGGAGATGGTCTGTCTCCTCTCTATTCCCCTTAATTTTTGAAGGGTTGGTCGCACGATAAACACGTAAGCTGGAACCACGAAAAAAACTTCACAATATGTGTGACAATATACGTGGAGTCTTGATCTTTTCAGACACTAGCTAGTCACTTGGTGTTGCATGCAAGGGAGGGAAAAAAAGAGCTTGAAATTATGTTGTCGCCACCTACTTTTGAAGCATCATTTAAATTCTTGTGAATTGTTATTTGGTCTCTTTATATAATCAAACTCCGGTTGATTGAAGAAGACGACGGGAGAAATGACTGCATAATTAAGAGGGTTCTTTTTATCTCCGTTCAAAGATAATTAGAGAGATGTTCGCTATATATAACGAAAAATCTGACTCCAAGTTAGATTTCAAATATAACTTCGATCGCCTAATTATATATGGTCTGGGCTCTTTTGATACTGAGGTTATGATCAAAATCTTTTGTTCCTAACAAACAAGCTGAAATTACCAAAATCACAGTTATCCAATGGTGACAACGGTTGAGTACTAATAGATCTAGAGGGTATTCTATATATAAGCACCGGCCCCCTTCAAACACGTACTCTGTAGATATGAACGTTTAGTTGAGTTGGTACGAAGCTATGTTCCCATCTTGAAGCAAGGTAATTAACTCAAACATCCAGGCATTGAAGATACGTACAGGAGAGGAAGATAATTATGCCAAGGACATGGGGATGATAAAAATAAACGGACACCAACTGGGTTGAGATGGAGCCGGCTCTTGTGCAACATCTTCTGCGAGGTCTATAGATGTGCGTAGATTACACCAATGGATACATATCCAGGGGGGTGTGCACCAATTAAGTTGAGCCGCTGGAATGTCCGAGAAAACACGTTCACTAGCTAGCATGGTGGTGACGGTGATAATTAATTAATTAATTAATGGAACTCTATGATATGTATACATGATACCTAGGGTCTAGTAACTACGTACATGATGGCTAGCTCGTTCATCAGGAGCATTAACAAGCGCATGGCTAGCTATTCTGAAACGATCTCAGAGAGGGGAAAGCTTTATATGCATGGGTGGGGGAGCAGTTGGGATGTTGGCTACTTAATCTTTAAACTAAGGGCATTAGGAAGGTAAACCATCACTCCATCTACCTGTTTGTCTCTCTTTTTCCATGCCTTGATGGCTATGCTCCTAACCCTGCACATTATATATGTTAATTGTGAGAGCATGCGAAAATTACATTAGAATAATCTCGGCTGGTGTGCATTAGCCTTGCTACGTTATGTCTCCAAACTCAGGCACCCCCTTGGATGGCTTAGTGGCGAACAAGTACGCATGTACCTGATCAGTACCATTAAGCGTGGGATAATGATTTCCAGAGAGCGAGGGACGGCAGTAATTAATTAATTACTTGGTCTAATTAATTAACTATATGAGGGACAGTAATTCATGCTAAGGCTTATGATCGATGTAGGGATTATATATATATCCCTCTCACTATATATCTACTTGGGACTATCAAGAAATATGTCAATATATATGGAACCGCACCTCGATCTCTGGCTAATTAACAAGTTGAAGGAAGACCAGTCCCAGCAGTTGCAATTATACACTAATAAGGACAACTGCATGCCCAAATAGACGATCGATCGAGATGCACTGATATATATATTAAGTAGGTGCTTAAAAACAGTATCGATCATGTTTGTGCGTCCATTATGCCGTCCCCGGCCATGGTCGATCTCTATGATGTTACATCCTTACTCTCTAGTATATATTATATACGTATTGAGATTACTGCATGAATAGGAGCAAAGCCAGCTGCATAGCAGGGACGAATTGAAGTACCAATGATCAAAGAGGGAGAGGGAGAGAGAGAGGGAGAGATGGGGTGGCCTGGGAGGCTTGTGTTCGCTCTTTTGTCGTTGAAGGCGCTTTTGAATGGAATCTGAAGCGAGTTTTTAAAATTGGCAGATGAGGTGAAAGGAAGGCGGTATGAATGGAAAATGATATATTTAAAAAAAAAACATCGCCCATTTGTAGGCCATTAGGGAGACACAGGAGAATTAAGTATTCCTCACAATAGAATGCCCCGGCCCTCTCACCCCCCCAGGCGTTTATAAACCCCGCCAGTACTGCCTCTCCCTAGCTAGGCTTCAACAGAGAGATCAAGGGCCGGAAGAGCAAGGAAAGAAAGGAGATATATATATATATAGCTAGGTAGGAATCGAGCTTATAGATCGATCAGAACGCAGTTCCAATATCCGATCATATTACTGTCCGAAGGCCAAAGTCGATGATGACGGGCTTCGGCTCTCCGTGCGGGGCGTGCAAGTTCCTGAGGAGGAAGTGCGTGCGGGGGTGCGTCTTCGCGCCCTACTTCTGCCACGAGCAGGGCGCCAAGCACTTCGCGGCTATCCACAAAGTCTTCGGGGCGAGCAACGTCTCCAAGCTGCTCATGCACCTCCCCGTACCCGACCGCTGCGAGGCCGCCGTCACCATCTCCTACGAGGCCCAGGCCAGGCTCCAGGACCCCATCTACGGCTGCGTCGCCCACATCTTCGCACTGCAGCACCAAGTGAGCACCCCTTATCTTGACTGATCGATATTCTTGAAGTACAGCGCGTGCATGCGCAGCAGCTCAAAATTAAGCAGCGCTGCCTTTAGTAGCAGTACTATAACCCCCCACAGAGTTCTGTACTGTTTAGTACTCCTGTTGTTCCGATGCATGTCATCTCCATGCATGGCTCCAATACTTGCTAATTTGGGTTGTTGCAAGAGTGACCTTTCCCCAAATTTAGTCTCTTTTCCTGTCGTAATTTCTGGGTTCCGTCACATCCTTGCTGATCGATGGATGTAGCATCCGGTGCAGGTTTTTAATATTCTCCCCGATTGACATCTATATATGTATGCTCTGCGCCTCTGCGCCTTGCAGGTTGTCAGCCTACAGGCGCAGCTCGCCACTCTCCAGGCGCAAGCAGCACAGAGCCTCGCCAATGTCTCCTCTGCTGGCACCGCCGCAGGCCCCCAGGATGACAAGTTCGTCAACAGGGTGCCATTTCACCCACAAGACGTGCAGGGCTACTTCCACGGCGACGGTGTGAAGCTGATGCAGCAGCTCTTCTCCAGCCCCCCAGTGAACAATGCCGAGAACTCGCCGTATTACGACAACAGCGTGGCGCGCGCGGATTCGAGTTGCTTCCAGCCTTCCCAGGAGAACTGCTCGAGCAATATGACTGATGAGCACTTCCCGTTCAGCAACTACGACAGTGATTCCCAGGGTGCCATGGGCCCCTTCGACGTGAGCATGGACGACCTCCAGTCCGCAGCATTGGCTTATCTCCGTCACTCCTGACCTGGTTGTTAACTCGATCGGTCCAAGAGAAGAACACTACACCCCATCCATGTACACACGTTTTCATCAAATTTTGATGCCATCTGGGCTGCTTAATTTCTAGGCATGCATGCACCTCCGGCCAATGAGTGTCTACTGCTATAAGAAGACTTCAAGTTTAACGAGCTTAATGAATATTTGATCACTTTGGTACTGGTGATGGCTGCGGTCACCTAGCTTCATATATAATTACTGCTTTAGAAATGCTGCAAGTCTAAATAACAAAAAAGGTTGGCATATATATATCTATATATAGAATCCCTAGGTTTTGATGCCCCAATGGCCGGGCATCCCGGATGACATATGTAGCTGTTCGATCGCAAGCCTTCCATGAAGTGTTTGTTTAGGGGAATCATCATTGGAACAAAGTCTCTGTCAGTACCGATGAGCTTAATTAGCTTCATAGCCTGGAAGTCTTTAGGGCAATTACCCCCTTGGGATCTGGGATTGCAAGACTCGTTTTTTCCTCAAAGCTTCGTATGTTATCTATTAACATATATCACGATGACTGAGAGAAGCTAGGATCAATATATATATATATATATATTCCTCTCTGTGTGGTAGAACAAATAGGTAAGAGCGCCCACCCGTTCTAGCTCTTCTTATTCTGAACCCAGCAACACATCAGAGACCAAGAATTGCATGCGGCTCACACGAGAACCACATTTCTTTCATCTGTAAATTTTAAAGCATTAAGATATGTAAGGAACATGCTACTTCTACCATGCACCTTTTAGAAGCCAATTAATTAAGAGCAGGTGTGGGAGTGGTAATAAGAACTAGATAGCAGGATTGGGACATTTTTTAGTTTATTATTTTTCATTTTCTTAATCTTTTTTTTCTGGAGACTTTAGTCAAACATATTTATACCATGGACCATGATGGATTAATTAGAGAAGCTTTTAGATCCATGTAGCTTTAAGGTTTTAAAGAAGCAATGTGCTGGAGACAAATGCTGGCTTACCCTTTAACAGGTGTCCAGTGTAAGAGTGCATATAATCAAAAGACCCATGCATGCAACTTGACGAATAGAAAACTGTAGGAGTCTGGAACTAATGTTTGTAGTGACCAGTGGGGAGTACTGCCAACCAAAACAAGAACTTTGAATATTCTTGGAGGAATGGTCCTCTGTGGGGGTGGGGTGGGGGGCCGGGGGTCAAACATTCTATGTCCCATGCACCGGAACTAATTGGTTCTTGCCAGGTGGATGATCTTGGCCTATTTGTCCAGAAAACGTGGGGATCGATCATTCATGTTGGGAGAGAAGTGCAAATTAAGTCGATCTTCCTTCCCTGCAGCTTTGGTTCTCGATCCTTCAGGATGATGAAGCTGGTAATTGGCCTTTAATCGCGCTCCTGTGAAATTTAACATGTGTAGTGTTTAGAAAGGAAAGTAAAACATCTCAGAGACTTCTTTAACAACTCTTTCCAGGACTTAATAGCTGCATGATGAGTCAATTAAAGGATCGATAAAACCCTGGAAAGCGTACTAATCATATGTGGTTCTCCTTTAGTTTTTTTTTTCATATCTGTTTTTTACTTTTTTTTTTTTGTTGTTCCCTCCTTTTGATCTCCCTTTTGTACGAGAAAAAGCACAGAGTAGTACGTACGTGTCCTAGCTATCTCACACCCTGAACGCATAATTTAACCAATGATTTTATTGATTCCTGTTGGTTAAAACAAGAGAAAGGGTGAGCAATATCGTCGGGCCCCAACACGGGCCTGTTTCATAAACTGTTAGTGTAGCCCAAGTGAATCTAAGTTGGGATGTGCTAACGAGTAAGCTGCGCTTTGATAGGAGGATAGCTAAGTAGAGGGATATCCCTCCTAGATTAGTCTGTCCAGTCAATTATTCTGATTTATTTTGGTAGTACCTTGGTTATCCCTCTAGGACAAAAGTGGTTAACCTCCCTTTTATTCCAAGTACTTTGACTTTGTAGAAGGATAACTCATGGGATAACTATATACATTGACTTAAGTGCCCTTCCCATTCCAACAATATTACTAATACCTTTTACATTTACATTTTGCATCTCCTACTACATAAATATTAAGTTAAATGCTCCTTGTGGCCAACTTAATTAATACATATATTTGATCATAAATTCATAATATACTCAATATTTATATAAATGTTCATTAAAAATAATTAATTGTGTGGCTATCTGTGGATCAATTACATAATTATACACGTGTGAGAAAATTCTATTTCTATCGATGTAGTACATTTCATATGTCGGCCTCTCTCTCTCTCATTTGACTTTTTAAATGTGCTTTTCTTAAAAAGACTTTTTTTTCAAATGTTATGAATTTTTATAACATCAATAATAATATTGGTCCATATTCTAACACTTGAAAAAAATTGTATACTGTAAAAAAAAGTTTACAGTTCTCATGGCCATTCTAAAAAAACTAACCAATAAAAAATAATTCAAATAGATGTAACATATTTGCAGCATAAAGTGCACCTATGTTCACGTAGCTGCGTGCATTTCATTTTTACTATATATGTATACTCATATGTTGCAATATATATATATATATATATATATATATATATATATATATATATATATATATATATATATATAGAGAGAGAGAGAGAGAGAGAGAGAGAGAGAGAGAGAGAGAGAGAGAGAGAGAGAGAGAGAGAGAGTGTGTGTTTTTGGATTCACTGAAAATTGCACAATTTACGACTCTGCTTAGACAAATCCTGAAGTAGAACATAATGAAATCCAAAAAAATAATAAAAATACAAATAAAAAACACCAAAAATAAATTACACATCTCATCGTGGCACTATCATACAATTCGGCTACATGTATACAAGCAGCTGCCTGAAACCGTCACAACTCATCCTCCTTTGCATTACTTGCATTACTACACAACAGAATAAAATGCCATGATGTGTTGTTTGCTAAATTAAATCTCATGTGCAGCATGTCATTACTTGCATTACTGCACAACGGTTTGTTTTGCTTCCGAACGTAACGAATTTAGAATTCCCCCTAGAGAGAGACGGAGGGAGAGAGTGAATTTAGGGACGAATTTAGAATCGCCGCACACGGGGAGAGAGAGAGAGAGAGTGAATTTTGGGATTCACTGAGGGTCACTTGGATAAGAGTTTTGAGATTCAATGAGTCACTTTGATAATAAGTTAGGATAAATTATTTAAGGTGAGTCCGGATGAGTTATTATTCTTTGAATTTTCTCTTTTTAAATTTGATAATTTATTCTTACCACGAAAATAACTTATTCTACGTGAAATAGTAGAATTTAAAATTTCTTACATTTGATAATATGTTAGGATAAATTATTTAAAGTGAGTTCGGATGAATTATTCTTTAAATTTTCTCTTTTTGAATTTGATAAATTACTCTTATCACGAGAATAAGTCATTCTATGTGAAATAATAGAATTTAGAATTTCCTGCACACATACACATAGAGAGAGAGAGAGAGTTTTGGGATTCACTAAAAAATGCACAATTTACGCCTCTAGGTAGACAAATCCTGGAGTAGAACATAATGAAATCAAAAAAAAATTAAAATAAAAATAAAAACACCCAAAATAAATTACACAACTCATCGTGACACTATCGTACAATTCGGCTACATGTATACAAGCAGATGTCTGAAACCGTCACAACTCACATGGTGATTCCCACCAGCACAGTGCGAGAGACAGAAGAACATTGCCGTGATTCCATCTTTGCTTTGCTTTACTCAATTTCAGCTATATAATTTGGTTGTTCTCCATGACATAAGTTCTCGTCACATACTGACGCGGATGCCCAATCCTTCCGGAGTCACAGTATGTCGTCCGTAAATGTGGAACCAGATGACCCAATGAACACACCCGCCATGGCACAGATTGTCTTGTCCAGCATGGCCTCCACCTTGGGGTTGGGGGGGGGGGGGGGATGAAGAAGGAATAATTCATGTATTCTCATGCGTAATCTCACAAAAAGGTGTTAGCAAGCATGTTTTCTATATTCTCATGCACAGTCCCACAAAATGATATGGTATGCTTGGTTTCTATATTCTCATGCATAATAATCTCGGAAGAAGAAAAAATTAACATGGACATTTTTCGATTAGAAAACAAGAATGAACACAATAGAAGATCGCTATTCCATATCAAGAAGGTCATTAAGTCAGAGGTTTACCTGATTGTCTCCCCTAAGGTGGTTCCTATACAGTAGTGCGTCCCATTTCTCAACTGAGGTATGATCTGGCCTCTTGACTAGAGGGATTGCCTTGCCATTTAACACAACTAGAGATTGAAGAAGATTGGTTTCACTTTCTGCTGCATCTGTGGAAAGATAAATCACTGGCGCATTTGCTTGGAAGTTACCCACATGGTACCTGGTAGGTCTTCACATGAATTCAAGTTAACCATATGGTAACTGGCCCTTCCTAGTCATAATCCAAATCTTCTTTCCAACGTAAGTCAATCTTCTTTCCACATTAACCAGGTGACAGCCATAGAATTAACCCATCCTTTTGCCTCTTGCTCAAAACATGATATCCATTAGACTCACTTTAAAGGACAAAAATAAGGAAGGGCATAGGTAAAATCTTTGTGTTATTTGATGGAAACGCCCGCTGCTTATGAAATGCCCAAAGGATCTCCCATGTCCTTTGCAGGCGTCCATTGTCACAGCTAATAAATGAAAGAAGGTAAAATGAGAAAGTACAGAAGAAAAGGAAAATTATCCAATATTTAATTCAAGGAAAGATTCTTTGTAGATCCACTAGCTCATTTAGCTTTTTGCCACAGTGAGACAATGCAAGGTGTGTTGTTGCTGCCACTGTCATCAAAGAATCACAGACCACTACCTTTAGGTGCAGTCTGAGTCAGACCTGTCCATGAACCATGCCTGTAAAATTTCCTTGCCTCAAAGACACTCCCATGAGGGCCACATTAGTACAAAATCATACTAATATTAATAAATGTACTCAAATTTGATGAAAAATTGATAACTGTATGCGAACATTTAGTCAAATACATAAGTGTTCAGAAATGGTGAACCTTCATTTCAAATTATCATGGTAACATAAATGAGAATGTACACATTTAATAAGAGGTGATTCACATTAACAAGTGATGAAACAGCATAATAAGAGGTGATTTACATACCTGGGTTCAAGTCAGAGAAATGTCACGTACCTGATTTGTATAGTAATTCAAGATGCAGCGTAGTGGAGGAGAAATGTGAGGTATATGGTTTGGGCTCAGGGAGGAAAATTAATATTATCATCCATTCAAGTGGGGTTGCCACAACTGGACAGCCAACCATTGAACATTTCTGTCATTGTCTCCCAAATCATCATTGCCCATACTCCAGGTGGATCATGACGTGATGCCGCCAACGTCCATAAAACCCATATGAAGACAACATGCATAAGTGAGGTGGGGTTGTTCGATTGTGTCCTCCACCACCCACAAATGCCCCTGCTGCTCACATAGGTGAATGGGGACAACAAGCATGCAGAAACACACTGGCATTTTTTTAAACTCATTTTTTTTGCTCTGATACAGGAATAATAGTAGCCCACTTAACAGGATGGATAACCCTCGATGGAGCGGGATACATTGCACCACCTATTTCGGTCGGACCGATTACCCCGGACGCATCCCCCTTGCATCGGTTCCTAGTCGCACCCTTCATTCGTCCCAACACGGCTGTGGCACCATATTAATGGAACAAGAAGCTATTTGACTCTTGTAATGCAAATACGATTATCAAGGCAAAGTAAGAACAAGCATGTCATCTCTATAAAGTAATGTTGCAAACATATGTCAAAGACAACCAATGATCTACTAAGTGATAACACTGATGAATGTTAGGCATGTTGTGTCTCCAAGTAACAGTATATAGAAGTTTTGCATCCAGTAGCTGAAGACCTGCAGCAGGGGGATATATAAGTCAGTGAAATATATATGTTTTCAGACCAATAGAATGTTAGGCTGCAGAAGGTGCTGGTGGCATCAAAAGCCCTTCTTTCTCCCTACATTGTCAAGATACACAGTGTCATGGTTAAGAAGGTCAAGTAATAATTATCAGAGACTGTCACATACCTGATTTTCTAGTAATTCAAGATGCAGCGTAGTGGAGGAGAAAGGTGAGGTATATGGTTTGGGCTCAGGGAGGAAAACTAATATTATCATCCATTCAAGTGGGGTTGCCACAACTGGACAGCCAACCATTGAACATTTATGTCATTGTCTCCCAAATCATCATTGCCCATACTCCAGGTGGATCATGACGTGATGCCGCCAACGTCCATAAAACCCATATGAAGATAACATGCATAAGTGAGGTGGGGTTGCTCGATTGTGTCCTCCACCACCCACAAATGCCCCTGCTGCTCACATAGGTGAATGGGGGCAACAAGCACGCTCAAACACACTGGAGTTGATGCACAGCAAACCTGCAAATATATTTATCACCATGCATAGTTACTTTGAAACATCGCATGAAGGAAGCATTTAAACTTTTAGAGCACAATTGCGATTAATGAAAGGGGCAGGTTCAATACAAACATAAACAGAGTCAAGATACATGTTCTGAATATAGTCTGGTACTGTCTGAAATTTGTTAACAAAATCTTAATCCTAGAGCCATAAATGGGTAGCAATGGTGTCCCTTAACACCCCACCCTCGTGGATGTCACGAGATGCCACGGGTGTAGTAGGATCGACATCTTCATCCCCTGCGTCATTTTCGACAATCGGAGCATGCAAAAAGTAGTAATCTTCACCATGTTCTCGACGGATGAAGTTGTGTACGACACAGCAAGCAACTACCATGAGTATTTGCGTTCGAAAAGGATACATATTCCCTTTCTTTAAAGTTGCAAACCGCATCTTCAAAACCCCAAATGCTCGTTCAACTACATTTCGTAATTGGGCATGGCGGTGATTAAACTTGTCTCGTAAGCTACGATATGTTGTATTACCACGGCCCTGAAACTGGCCTATATGATATCGCTCATTCCTGTACGGTGCAATGAAACTCCCAGTATTTGCGTAACCCTGATCAACCAGATAGTATTTGCCTGCAGGGAATCAATAGTCGGCGAAGTTTAATGAATAGAGATTACTGGACAAAGTTACCTTAAGTCATACGAGTGAAGTTACCTGGAGGCACCCTAAATCCACCATGCTCTATTGCATGCCTCAAGATCTTTTGGTCACCAGCCGAACCTTCCCACCCCACAGAAAGGTATTGGAATTGTAAATCAAATGAGACAACTGCCATGACATTTTGTGTGACTTGTTGTTTGCGATTCCGATAGCGTGGGTGCTTCGATCGCACTACATTCGCAGGTATGTGGGTACCATCAATTGCCCCGATAGCATCCTACATAACCACTATCAAGTGATTCAGTATTGGAAATTATAATATCGTGAATAAGAATGAGTAATTTCCAATAATAGCAATAATACAATGTCAAGCATATTACCTTGAAGAACGGGTAGAATTTGTTCTGGTGTCGTATGAACGGGTGGACGTCATCACCGATTGTAGGAAGTTTAATGTAGATGTGTCTAAGTTCCACAATCGCCCTCGTCACAGTATTAACATAAAAGCTTATAGTTTGCGATGAATGTTGGAAATGTTCACACAAGGATCCTGTTGCCACACCATGACCCATAGTATATAAGAACATACCTAACTGTTCATTGGCAGTAACAGACCGATTATCTTTGATCAAACCCCTTTCTAGTAGAACATCCCGTAAGCGTGTAAACATCGCAGGGTGAAGGCTGAACACATTATAGCTTCGTCTTTCATGACCAGCAAGAATATTGTGGATCCAAGCATGCCCCCCATATCGTGAGGTATGCATGGGCCTCCTTATCATTTCTGGAACCTCATCTTCAGTATCTTCTCCATGTAAATCATTGTATGTCATCGAACCAACTATGCTAAACACCTCATTCTCCTCCAATAGAATCTCCCTAATCAACGTTAATTCGTTTACATGGGGTACTACAATTACACAAAGATCAACGTTAGGAAATGCTACACCTTAATCACATAATTTTGCATGAATTACATTGATTGATGATTCATAATACTACAAAGGCATGATTGGAGTGAAATCCATAAGTCAACATACATATACAGTCATAGAGTAACAGCCCATGTCTACATAACTGACCAACTTTAGCGGCCTCGTAATATGATAACAAGCATCCCCAGCAATACAAATAGAACACAGAATAGGATAATAAGCAAAAGCAATATGATAACAAGGTTTTGGAATGAAACAAGGGTAGGCGTCGGTTGCATTAAGGTTGGCACATTAACGTCTTCATGTCCACCCCCGATGAACGGCCTCGCATGCGTCGATTGCCCTCCATGAGGGACGGCAATTATAGGCATTTGACCTCTCAATGCATCCTCAGCCTCTTCGACCGACCTAAATCCCTTATACTTAGCCCCGGGGTATCCGTTTACTTGAGCATAACACTCTCCCCAAGTGTAGTACAATCCTGGAGAGCGCCCAACCCACACGACGTAACACTTAAAGTTGCCCATTACCAAGCTCCTTGCTTCCCTGCAATAAGACAGAGGCAAGCAATAGACACATTTTTTAATTGAGTTAACAATGATTCCAACATTCGCAAAGAAATATGACATCATACAAATAGTTAAATTAGAGTTTGGTACAACACCATAAACGATACAACATCAGAGTTTTTAGAAGTACAACACCATAAACGATACAACATCCGAGTTTTAAGTAGTACAACACCATCAATAGCAATAACCACGTACTCCAATTCATATCACCATCAATAACTAGCACCACATCACGGATCTTCATAGAAGATCCACCCCAACTTGTCTTCGTCATCGAGGGCCATGAAGATTGCTTTAAAATCTGTATCTTTGAATGACTTGGCTGCCCCGTATAACATGTCATGGGTGAAGCCAGGAAGACTCTTCAGCTTCTGTATACAGATCTTGATTGAGCATGGATCGTCAATCGTGCCTACCGAAGAGGATGAAGGAATGCTGTGACTCTTGTGGAATTGCAACCTTTCGTCATTCAGTGAACATAGCCTTTCCAAGGCGCCTACAGTTCCATCCATAGTTTTGTTGCGCTTTTGCCGCGTTCTCCTATAACCAGGGGTCCCGGAACACCTTACCTTATTTGGGGAGGTTGCCTCATCGTCGGTAGGACGGTTAGCAGGGGGTGAAGGCGTATACTCTCCAGTCCCACTCGAGAACTGTTGAGAAGGTAATCGAGACTGCAATGTATGCTGCCGTCCGGCCTCTGTTCGAGATATTCCCTCATGCTGTGTACGACATTGTGACGAGGGCATAAAGAAAGGGTCGAAATCTTGCTCAACATCTAGGGGAGGAGCATGTCCACTACCACCGAGGGGGACCGTTGAAGTCTGGTGGCTCCGATTCGGATTCCCGGTGCCTTGTTGTGGCAGAGATGTCTCATCATCACCTACCGACCTTCGATCATCCAAATCAACGATAGGAGCATTAGTGTTGAATACAAGACTTCCTCGAGCCATTGTCTTCCCACACAATATGTCCATTTGGTCTTTGCACTCGAAAGGCTTCCCCAATAAGGTCTTGTACTCAGTGTTTGTCTGAATTTGGAGGAGATGATAACACTTTATTAGGTGAATACGACCTAGCTTGTATAAATTCTAGTGTTGTAAAATGTAATTGAACATATCGCTATTGCCTCAGCCCAAGCACCCTCATCAGGGGGCACAGGAAGTTTCTTTCCATCGTCCCAACCCCATCCAGTACGACTAAGCAATTGTTGAAGTAAGTGATACTTTTTTTTCAAGTTCTTCCACCTGTTCATTAAATTACACTTGTCTAAAACTTGATTTGTCGCCCCATTGAATGGCCGGACGATGTCATTCCACACATGTGATTTGAAATGACCTTGTTGACACATGTTCTTGTGATATTCATCCACCAAAAGATTACACAAAACTATGTCTGAACGTCCACTCCAGTTGCACACACGACTCTTGCCCTTCCTATCTGTAACATGTATATCTAACAAAAGTGGACAAGGTAATATAAGATGACATAACGACCAAATAGTTTCATCTAGGAGTACAATAAAAGCGGTATTCAAATGAAATCACATATTCAAGCAAAATATGAAGGTCGTTGGCCAATAACGAGAGGTGCTTAAAAATTCACACTCCAAGATTGTCACACGTACGGAATGTAGAATGAATAAGTTCATACGAGGACAATGTCCTCCATTGATAAGTCATCCATCTTTTACATATAGTAAAACAATAGGCTACTAAATTTTTTTACAAGTTCAACTGTACTTTCATTATTTGCACTTTCTTATGATTCATGGAGTGTTTTAACATGTTCGTATAATTTTTTAATTTCCATGGATTGCAGTATGTGATGTATAAGCAACAATGTCATGATCTGTCATGGCATTTTGACTGATGTTCATTGATATCATGTACATCAAATATATCATATAATTGAGGGCTGCCATAATAATATTACAGGTGTAATCCATGTTATAAGAAGAATACATGAAGGAAAGAATAATATTACAAGTGTAATGTCATTTGCCATGAGAAATTAAGGATACAATCTAACACATAACATATCCATGATCATAAGTAAATGGGGAGATCCACAATATATATATTTTACTGGAAAAGTAATGTCAGCAACTGTATATATATGCTCTTGTAAGATAAATGACACAATAGATCATGGCATGCCCCTATTTAAATTAAACTTAAATGCCACAATAACAGCACAACTTATATGTCAATTGCTTTCTTCATAAGCGGATGACAATTACAAAAGGGGGATAAGTTAGAAAATACCGGACTGTGACATCATGTTGTCCAAATGTGGGGAGGAGACAGAGTCCTCTAAATCTGGTTAGACAAAAGTCAAACATCAATCAATTTTTTTTAGGTAATCTGAATTCTACAGCTCAGATTTAGAGATACGCTGGATCGTAAAATGCATATGCATGCAACATTGGAACTGAAGTTATAATTTCATCGAAAACTCATTAGTAACAAATAATCAGCATGTTATAAAAGGGACAACCAGTCAGCATGTGTTATAAAAGGGAGAAGCATTCATCATATTGTACCTCAAGGCCGATGATATAATACAACATTTCCGTAGTTAGACAAAAGACAAGTACAGTTGCATGAAGGTAGACCTCAGAATTTCTTTGACTCTGTTAACAGAAGGTATTTTTACTATCTGACGAAACAAATGGCTTTTCTCATCACCTGGATTGTTGGATACGTATCTGTGTAGGTACGCATGCATTTTCACCACAAGGGTTTTTCAATAGTATTGGAGATCATGTCAACCCTAAATCTAAACTATAATATGAAAGGATTTTGAGAAACAACTATTGGATAGGGTATTCCTCAACAACAGTCAGCATGTTAGTTTCCTAGAATCAGATATGCAAGCCTAAATCCGAAGGGGGCTGGGACTTAATCAAGCTTGTATGGGTAAGTTGCTTTGGGTTAATATCAAGGCAGAAGCAGTCATTATGATAATCATGGCAGGCTCGATCAAATACTTAGAAAATAAGAATGTTTGGGACTACAAAATCAAACCTCACTATTCTTCAACATCGAAGGGTATCATGCATGCTAGACTAAACAGATTTCAAATCAAGCTACACTTCTATATCGTGTCTGATATTACCTACTGCATTTCAGAGTCGAAAGAAATAAACATATGGCCGGACCCATGGTGGAATGGAACAAGCATTAATAACATAGACAAAAGATGGGAGAACATCCCGCAGGAATGTGCAGTGCGAAGGACAACAATGGTAGCCAAAAACATAGGAGATAAATTGCACAATAATAACAACAGAGATTAGGAAGGGGGAAGAATATACAAGCACAAATTTAAAGTAGGCCTATAGTAAACCACGCAGACAAAAGATGGAATCGTCTGTTACCACAACGAAGGAGGTGGAAGAACATGCCCACAGTAGCCCTACTTATGGAGAGGGGATGGGGCTCCAAGTCCACCAGCCCCCTGTTGCTCAGACGGGATGGGACGGAAGCAAGATCTGACCTAGGGTTTTAGAGATGGGACGAAAACTGTGCGACAGGATGACCCGTGATCTAGGGTTTCCACATGCCGATGTCATCTCTCCAGAGGGCGACGGTAAGGTTAACCCGTGAGCTAGGGTTTCCACGAGCCTACCTGACGTCGGGAGAGGACGATGAGCCGTCCCGTGAAGGCGAGAGGAGAATGACGCTGGATGCCTACCTCAGGCCGCCAGGTCGAAGGCAAGAGGAGGAAGACGTCGGCGACCTACCTGAGGTCGAGAGGTAGGAGTCCATGGCAGATGCGTGTGAAGGAGAGGAGGACGGGGGATGCTGCTGCGCGAGGCGAGGTCGGGACGAAGACGAACCGAGGACGGGCGCACTGCCCGAAGTCTGGCGGAGAGGACGGGACGCTGCGCTTCGGGAGGAACGAAGGGTAGAATAGGAACCGATGCGAGAGGGATGCATCCGGGGTAATCTGTCCGACCGAAATAGGTGGTGTAATGTATCCCGCTCAAACGAGGGATATCCATCATGTTAAGTGGGCTACACTTATTCTTGTATCAAAGTAAAAAATGGTTAAAATGTGACTTATCCCCAGGTTAAATGAGGGGTATCCCTCTATCAAAGCGCAGCTAAGAGAGTAATACCGGGTGCATATATAGCCAGCGGCAGAGCACACCTGAGGCGTGTTTGTCAATCGATTAAGGTTAGCACATCAGATGAGAGATCTAGAGAGCGGTGGACTCCACCGCTCTCTTACTCACAGGTGTGTTAATCGTGTCTGGTTAATAAATACCCCCCTAAATTGTGACTAATTTTTTTTAATTTTTTTTATTTTTATCTTAAGGTCAGGTTGGAGCCAAGATGTGTATGTTCGTACAAGATACACCCCATTCGGATGACTATAAAAAATGAAAGATCAGCTCGACCATTTTTTATTTTTATTTTTTATTTTTTTAATATCTAATTGAGGTGTGCTTTGTACGAATATGTACGTGAATTGGCCTCTACCTCAAGATAAAATATATAAAAATATTAAAAATAGGGCACACCAAAAAGTGTGCACCACCGCTGATGGTGCACTATGTATTACTCATTGAGAAGTAACTGTGTGGTAACCTGCTCCATCACATCTTGTTTTATTTATGATATTTTTAGATTGCTGCCTTGCAAGCAACTACGATCTTGGATCGCACAGATACAAAAAATCAGGAGAAAAATAAAAAAGGACGTTCTTAGTGAGCTAATTTTGGTCGGTCTATAATTTTATGAGAAAAAGAGTGTAGGTTTTTGTTTGTAGCCGTCCAATCTTGAGTGCACAGGTGGGTAGCTGGCCCGGTAAACAACTTAAAAAAATTTTAAAAATAGTTGCTTTTAGGCTGCACCGAAGCAAGTGGAACTCTGTTCGGTTTGCACAACGGAGACGCTTGTCGCAAAGGTGTACCACCCGGCAAGCCATGCCCATCTGCAATACAACCCGTTGCTGGGCCAGAGAAGGACGCAGACCCCGCGAGTAAGGTCCATTGCACATTCGGGTATGCGACACACTTATGATGCGTAGTATCTTTATTTTTATTTTTTTTAATTTGTTAATTTTTAAAATTTTAATTTAAGATATAAACCATGTTATTATTAAAATATTAAAAAATAAAAAAATCAAATCAAATGAATACTTTTTGAGTCGTTCTTTTAAAAGTCGATCCGTTTTATTTTTAATTTTTTTAATAATCGAATGGTGACGTGATTTACATCTCAAATTATGATATCTCGAAGATCATTTTAAAAAATTAAAAAAATTAAAGACATTGTACATCCAAGGTGTGTAACAAACCAAACTCAATGTGTTTAGACATAATAGGCCGTAATTACTAGCCTGTCAAGGCATAGATTTGTGGCCCATTATCTCATATTAGGGAGATCCCAAGTTTCACTTGAAGGGGGAGTTTCTTTGATTCACATTTAATTCTTGAGAGATATAAACTCGAGATTTACTGGTCTTAAAAAAATACACGTGAGTTGAACATCAATGAATTTGAATCCATATCTTTACGACTTACTTTGGTAAGGAGTTAAATTAAGGGTGGAATAACTCATCACGCTTAAAGATAGTCCGGTGTTAACCCATTTTTAATTTGATAAGACGAGAGTTAACTTAGAAGTAAGGAGGTGGGCTAACCTATTTTTAATCCAGTGTGATTTGATAGATAGTGGATTTATAACCTGGTACTAATAATAGGTTAAAATGTTATTAATTATTTTTCACGATAATCACGTACTAATAACATGCACTATAAATTAAATATAATAAAAAATAAAAATATTTTTGATAAATAACATAATTAATCTTAATAATTAAAATTTAAAAGTCAGAAACATCATTAATTACGATTTAAGTTACTGTTCATCTTTAAAAAAATTATTTTAGTTTAATTTTTAAATGTTTTTAATATATTTTATAAATTAAATTGACCATGAAAATATTTTTTTTATAAATAACATAATTAATCTCACTAATAAAAATTTAAAAGTTAGAAATGTCATTAATTACGGATTTAAGTTACTGTTTATCTTTAAAATTTTTAATTTAATTTTTAAATACTTTTATATAATCTGTAAATTGAATATACTATAAAAATAAAGTTTACATAATTATAGAGGTTCATTGCACACCTCAGAGTGTGATGCACACCATAGGTGTGTAGTGTCTTTAATTTTTTTTAAAAAAAGTTTTAGAGTAAGTCTTAAGATATCTTAATTTGGAAGATAAATCACGTCACAATCTAATTATCTAAAAAAAGTTATAACACCGCCCCCGAATATGATTAGGGGGTGCAGTAAGTATTACTCTGATAATTTGCGTAACCACGTCCGTACAATTGGCCAACTTACCCACGAGGGAGAGGAGTGAGAGCAAGAAAGCAAGGGCATTTTCATCGTATCAGTCCATCATGCAAGCACAGTTCCTGTCACATTTGACTGTTGTAATAGAATATTCACTTCATATGTCAATGTTTGTGAATGGAAGTTAATTATAATGGCAGTTTTGAAACTATATGAAAATAGCAATAGTATGTAAAATTATATGTGGGTAAGCATAGTTTATTTGCAATTTGGAAAATGCCAATGGTATCTAAGCATTTTTTTTCCAAATAAGATTGAGCTAATTTTAAAATCCACTCCAAATAAAGGATGTTGAATTAAGTGTTTTAAAATTTCTTTATTATCGTTCTGTTGTTCAAAGATATATATGGCTCTATCAGGTCTTAGCTCCCGTTCTCAACCAATCACTGCAATTGACTGCCTGCCCATTCCTGTTCTCATCATGATATTCAAAGAGCTAAATGTAAGAAAAAGATCACAAAAATTTCTCAAGCTTTTACGATTGCTCGTTTAGCTTAAGTATACTTGTACATTAGTTTAATTTTCTTGATCTTTTTTGTGTGGTAAAAGTATGCGAGGAAGGAAATGATACTCCGTATGTTTAATAAATTAGAGATACATGATCTTACTAACTAATAATCTGACATCTGTGGATAATCTAGGAGTGAATATCATGCTCCGTAAATTGGAGAGTGAAATTAAACTCACGCTCTCTTCGTCGTGATAGAATACGGTGAATCACTAAGACAAGTCCCGTGTTCATTGCCTTTAACAATTAAATTTTAATTCCGTACACGAGTTTGCATTCCCGGTAAACTCGTGTTTGGCAGTTGACTTTGTTTAAATGAATGAAAATGAGTTTACCGTAAATTCTCTCACATGCTGTAAATTATTAATTTTACGGAACCTTCAATCTTAAAACCTATGAAAATAAATTTTTTATTCAAAAATTGTTAATTTTAAAATCTTCGATTTTATTTTTCGATGGTTTGAGTTGTAGACCAAATTTGATTAGAGAGAGTGCCACGTCGGTCAACTAATTTTAAAACCTAACAATTTATGGCACTCCAAAGTACAACATTTGAGGGGCACTCCAAATTACTCCCATAATGACGTCACCGTTAGTGAGGGAATTTAAACCGCCGTGAAAATTTACAACCGCCGTAGATGCACGACCCGCGTCCGTTCTGCGTTTCTTTCTTGACACAACCACAAGCACAACGTTCGCCTGTGAACGAGGTTTGCCACAAGTGCCTTTCTAAACATGTATTTATGTCCAAACCATTTCAACGGTAATGGAAACTAGATGAGATTATACTCTTACAAATTAACGTTTAAACATAAAATAAAAATTAATTAAGATCCACTGCTAAAATATTGTAATTTTGTTATCTTGTTCATCCTATCAGTTTTTCACTGACACCTCCCCCCCTCCCCCCGCCGTTTTTAAACGCGGATGTGACATTAAAATGAACGCGTTAATCTTTTACCGGCACCTCGTTACAATTAACTTGTTAACGTCACTAAAATGCATTAAAATGTCTTAAGTTTTCCTTCATGGCAAGTTAAACGCATTAAACCTGCCCCCCCCCCCCTTTTAAGTGCATTTAATTTAACCTCTCCCAGCGGCCCCATGCATGTTCTCTCACAATGCCACCTCAATGCGTGAAAACTGGGAAGTCTTCAAAAGGGCACAGACAAAACAAACGGATGGTTTAATTGGTATTTATCCACGGTAATTCGTTTAAAAGTCCCCAAACAAGCATAGACATAAGAAACGGAAGGTCAAGTGAGCATTTGCATAATCTCCAAACATACATGAACGGCTAAGACCGGAGAATAAGTCCCCTAAAAACTAAGAGACATCCGTTTGACAATTTCTTAGTAAGGGCCAGAAAAAAAGGGCGAGCTTTGCGTTAAAAGTGGGCAATTGTGTCAACCCCCCTGACAGATATATTAATTGCGGGGATTAGAAGATGAGTTCTTCCAAAAAAAAAAAAAAAAAAACAGGGGGAGGAGTAGAGCTGTCGATAGATCGGGTCACATCATATCCGATTTTAGATCTAATCATAAGATCTTTTTTAACCCACGAGCCGAGTTTTTAGACGTAATTAAGAGCCCGAGGATCATACTCTGACTTTGAGTTCGGCCCAGAGGTTGACTCGATCTACTCTCTTTTTTTCATTCAAATTCTAAAAATTATTTAATTAAAGTTATATTATTTAAGTTAATTAAAAAATAAAAAATAATTATGTACTTAATATCAAAATTTTAATTAATTTAACGAGATTATATTTTTTTATATTATTAAATATATTATTTTATTATTTGATTTTAATTTTTAATTTGGATCCGACCTTATATTCTTTAAATAATATAGACCCCGTCAAACTGGGTCCGAGATAAATTCTAATTTTAAAATTGATAAATAGGGTTCGAGTCAGGACGACTTAAGTCTGACTCGAGCATGATCCATTTAAAGCCCTAAGGTGAGACAGCCATGTTGCACAATTTCATCAGAAAAAAAAGGAGGTGGAGTTTTGACAAGGGCACTAATTAATTTTTCCTTTTAAGATCTTTACACAGTTTTCACCGTCTTTTACAAAACTGCACAGCACTTTACATATTTTCCTTATATTTACCGAGGTTATGCTTTTGCTTTTCACTTACGTAGTTTATGCTTGTTATACAATTTTATTTGGTTATATATTTTAATTCCACTTTACCTAAAATTACTTTAAGTTACACAAATTCATTCCAAGGTTGCAGATATTCACCGAGATATGTGGCCTTCAATTGGAGGGAGAGCAGCAGTGAGAGGAACGGAAGCATGTAACAACATAGAGTGAAACTACGTAGATAAAGCTAAGATTTTGTAGATTGCAATGAAGGTATGAAATCAGAATGAGATATAAATGAAAATGTGTAACATCCAGGTAAAATTGTGTAAATAAAGACAAATTCATACAAATAGTAGGAAAAGTGAAATTATGCAATCGAATTCTATAAATAGAAAATATTATGTATAGACTTAATAGTGCAAATCAAGATAGGTACAAAGTACACATGAGGGTATATCAAAAAAAAATACACATGGGAGAGAGAGAGATGAAAGTATGCCATCGGCCAACATATGAGGAGAGGTGTAGAAAGTGAAAATGGGCATGAACATTTAAGTATTTTTGGATGTGTTATATTTGTAGAATTAAGTTATAAAAGAGGATTGTCAAAATAAAAAAATAAACAAAAATATGAAGCTAAAAAATAATTTAAATAAAGAATAGTGCCAAACAAGGGGAGAGAGAGAGAGTGAGAGAGAGAGATTTAACAGAATTGAGGTCATCTTATGGTGACATGATGCCCACCAAAACCCTGGGTTGCGGAGGAACCCAATTGGTGTTTCGATTTTTTAATTTTTTTATAAAATTTAAAACTCACAAAAAATATTTCATCAAAAAATGAAAATATAAGGGATACTTTATCAAGAAGGAAAATATATGAACACAAATTTTGTGACAAAATAGATCGAAAACAAAAATATATGTTTGTCCTTCCATATAAAAAGTTGGAGTACTAATAAATTACTTACCAGTTACGACATAGGGCAACACGATAATATTCAACTTTCTTAATAAAAGGGGGGAGAGAGAAAACATGAGTGTGAATTGAACTATTTCTCTAGGGGAGGGGTGGGGAAATAAATTCTGCAGAGTTAAAAAGTGTTTTAGAAAATAAAAAATAATTTCCAACTAATAAAATATTTGTTAATCTTATGTATAAATTAGTTTAAAAAACATTCGTCAATTGTTTTAAATGCAAACACGAGCATTTACCGACCTCCGTCGTTCCACGCCTTCCGGAAACGGAAACGCCCACCCACCGCGGCCCGGAGTCATGCAAGGAAACTCGTCTACTGCCATGTTGGGTAACATCAGACAGGGTACCTTGTTCCGTACGTACCCCGTCTCTCTGTCTCTCTCTCTCTATCCTTCTTGTTCGTGCCTCGTCGCGCCTCGTCAGAAAGCAGCGATCTTTTTCTTCCTCAAAGATTCTGCAGAACCCCGTGCATTCCCGATATGAGCAGAGCAAATCTGCGGGCTTTAGGGTTATCCTTCTCGATTTGCTGCTCTCAAGTGGAGTAGGGTAGGAGATCACTTACTCATGTAGCCCTTTCTTCGTCGGCGGAGTCCCCTGCCCCGACGCATGCAGGTCTCTCTCTCTCTCTCTCTCTCTCTCTCTCTCTCTCGTTCGTTTGGGTTGGAGTTGGCTGTGTTGGTAATGGTTGGTTCCGGATGCCGAACTTCCTGCAGTCCCCTTGGGCGTTTGGTTATGTTCTTCTCTTCATGCAGTTTTTTTTTCTTTCCAGGCATTTCGGGCGGGAATCTACTGCAAGAATCCGTTGCTGCACTGGTAGCTTTGGGATTCTTCGCTCTGGCCTGGCGAGGGGGTGCCGGAGGAGGTGACAGCAACAGGGGTGGTTTGGCGTCCTACGGCTTACGGTAAGAAGAAATCTTCATATCGGTAGTCATCGTTCCACTCCCTAGTGATGTATCTAGTTTGTTTCTGCTTCGTATGTTCTTTTGCGAGGCGTCTGCTTTCCTTTCTGAGTCACCTTCTCTGGCTAGAGGTTTGTACTTCGTTTTCCCTGTCTTCGGTTTAACTTGTCTCGGGGTTCTTGGGGCCCTTTTCCCCCCTTCCCTTGTAATGCACACACACATGTTCCTGGGAGGGTCCAACATTGGAGGTGGGTGAGACTGTGGTCCATTGGAGGTGAGTGTTTCGGTAACCTGGGCCTTTGATCCCGTGGCAAGGTACTGGGCACTGATGGGATCAAAAGCGGAAACAGTCAACAAAGCCATGGCAGCAATGAAGGTCTTGGCGTTCCCAGCTAAGAAGACAAAGGTGAGGTGCATTGACTGCGTTCCACTCTAGTTTTCCTCATCATCCAGCCAAGTTAGCATGGTGTTGGTTAGTCTGATGTTGACATCCCCACCCAACTCAAAATTCTTTACTCTTTCTTGCAGGAAGCGGATCAAAAGGGGAGCAACACGAAAGAGGTGTGAAAGTTGCCCTGTCCTTTAATTAGTTTGTGATTTAAGTCATTATCTGGTGTTATTTAGCATGCAACCAGGCATTCTTATTATTCTTCGTCTACAATGCCATGCTTGGATCAGATTGCGGATAGCAAGAAGAGAGAAGCATCGGTGGATGAAGAACCTGAACTTTATAGGAAGAGATCAAGGCAACGCCAGGAAGAACAGTTGTCATCATCTTTAGTTCAGAGTGTAGGGACACCATCAATGACAACATCGAAGGTGGAAGGTGGTGATTCTTCCCCAACGAAATTTTCACCTGAGATGACTATTGCACCTCTGAGTAACTTCGGAGAAAGGAATGAACCCAGAACGAGAATGGAGCCTGCATCAGCTAATACTTCTTTTCGGCAAGGATACATCAAGCCCCCGCCACTTAACTCAGAACGTCAAAAGAAGGAAGTTGCTGCTGTTTCATCCCAAACATGCTCTGTCAATGGAAAGCCCAAAGAACATTCAGTTGATGCATATCAAAGGCAACCTTCACCAGAAATGCTTCAATGCTTGAGATCTCAAAAAGATGCAATACCTTCATCAGAAAGAGTTCAACGCTTGAAATGTCTTAAAGAGCCAAAGATTGAACCTGGTATTGATTCTGTGTCAGGAGCGGGCATGTCTATGGACAGATACAACCTTGTCACTAGTGAACCACTGTCTTTTGAAGTCCCACTTGCGATTGTCTGCCCACAACCCCCTCTTTCTACTAGTAAGGAAGGTACATGTATTTCTGACATCATTTTGGCAGATGTACCTTGATATCAGACAGCTAGTACTTCAGCTGAAATAAGTTGACATAAGAATAGTACATCCTCAGCTGACTAGTTCTTGTCTGCTGCTTGCCATTTGGTATGAAAAAAATGTCAGTCGATCCTCTTAACATTCAATGGCTTGCACTGCATCATGGATGGTTCATGAGCTGGCACACTATTTCATAAATCTATCTACAAACATGTGTAGTGACCATATATATTTTTATTTCCTGCCCACTTGCCTTTAGAGAAGTTGTTCCAAATGCATGTCTACGTCCTTTGAGTATTATTATTCTTCCATGCACCTGAGCTTCATTTCATTTTATGTTCCTTGACTTTTGTGGCCCTTCTCTCAGAGGCAATGTTTGCTATTCATTTCTTTTGGTTCTTGTGTCATATTTTATAAATTTAATTACTAATGTAACTTTGACTTGCAGCAGTTCCACCTTCAGGTCTTCCTGAGAGACAGTGTAAAAAGGCTTCTCCAGCTGCGAATGTGGCTACCTCAGAAGTGACTGGTTCATTAGAAACACAAAATGCAAATGAAGAGAATGGAGGTGGTCACCTTTCTCTTGTTAGAAACAAGAGTGGGACAAATGATGAGGATGCGAATGTTGTGGAATCATCAACAAATGTTGACATAGACTCATCAACAGTTTCACTTCTGTGCAATGTTTCTGACTGCCCAGATTTTCGAATGCCAAGCCTTGAGGCAATCCTAAAGAGAGTTGAAGACAGATGTTTGAGATCAGACAAAATTCTTGACCCTAGTTTCTCCCCCAGGAACATAATGAAAGAAGTTTGCAAACCTGTACTGTTGGGAACTGAGTCAGTTGAGGATAGGCGGGAAGATCATATAAGAATCACTCCATCACTGGATGCACTAAAAGCATCTGGGATTGAAAAGCTTTTGGGTTGTCCATTTGTGTGTTCTGCTAGCAATTCTTTTGGCTCACAATTTGCCCAATGCGTTGGATTAACAGCTGTGGATGGGCTTGTCTGTAGCGAACAACCCAGTCAGAAGAGAAAGGTCACTGATGATGTTGCCAATTCTTTGAAGAAAGAAGGACCTGAAGTTCTAGAACCTTCTGGCAGTTTGGTGTTGACACAACAGCATGAACCTGCACTTGGTGATGTTCAACCAGTTCATGACGTCAATGACATCACAAAAGGTGAAGAAAGAATTATTGGGTATGGGTTTTTCTAGTCAAAGCATATCTTGTCTAGTGTCCATAGTCAATGAATTCACCAGTGAACGGTGTCCTCATTTTACCTATGTACCAAAAAATATTGTCTATCAAAATGCGTATGAATTTCTCTCTGGCATAACAGGTGATGAGGATTGCTATGAACTAGTTAATTCTTTCCAGTTTCCTAAAGTTCCAGCAGAGGAGATTGAGCAAACTAGTACATGTTAACTAGTTCACCCATTAACACGATATCATATTAACATTCAATGTTAACTTGTTAACGGGATAACGCATGTTGGGTTGCATTAACACATGTTAACACCTGATAATGCATGTTAACACCTGTTTTAATGTAGATACACTTGTTCTGTCCATTGTTAACTCATGACTACTTTATCGTGATCTATGTCATGTTCATACCTGTTCACTTCTTATATATTTGCATCTTATCTACTTACATTTTGAACATCTTAACCCATTAATGTTCTAATGTTCGCAGGAAAACCACAGCAATTTCGGAACCGGACCACTTTCCAGGTGCGGGCTGCATTGTCATATTATGTGAATGGCATGAGTGAATTGAAATTTAGGCCGGAGCACATGCAGTTAATGGAGCAAACACCCTTCACTCCATACATAGCAATGCACAATGTCAACTACCCTAGTAGCCTTATAGAAGAAATCATCGCATGTCATGAGGCCAAGAGCACATTCATCTTTGTAGGGTGCAGACTGGTTTTCACTCCTGATGATCTTGCTGTCATTCTAGCGCTCCCCAACACTGGGAAGATGGTTCAATTGTCAACAAACCGGACATCCAACCGCCTAGATGCCAAGCTAGGGAGGAAGAAGAGATTATCTCGTGTAAACATTTTCAATGTTCTGAAGAAGACCATAAAATCTAGACATGAAGAGGATGTGATGGACACCGTCCGCCTGTGGATCCTCTTACTGTTTTCAGCTTTCTTATTCCCAACCACTGCGTTGACCTGCCCTTCTTGTATGCTTGAATACGTCGAAGACTTAGCGGGGTTGAATTCGTTCAATTGGGCCCTTGCAGTGCATGAATTCTTGATGGCAAAGATGGATGACTTATCCTCGAAGGAGAAGCAGTTGAAGGCCGGGATTCCTCCGTCATCGATTATATATGTTAGTGGATGCAGTGATGCTCTTGTTGTGAGTAACTTTTAGCTCATTTTCAATACCTAATTTCATAATTTGATCATGCACTTAATGTTTGTAAATTGGTACATGCATGGTTCATGGAGCATCAAAATCGGTTTCAGCCAATGAAGGATAATGCATTTCCTCCATTTCTCCGGTGGTCTTTCAACAGGAAGGGTACGTTTTGGGCATACGAATTCTAGAAGCTCACATCAGAGGAGGTAAACATGTTAACCTCAATGTTGTAAGATTGTTATGCTTCATCTTCACGTTAATGTTATAGTCATGCTTCATCTTAACGTTAATGTTTTAACATGGTAAGAACATTAGAGCAGTAATACATTAATTCTTCATTGTAACATTAATCATTAACATTGGTCATGCTTCATTTTAACATTAATGCATTAACAGGTTAACATATCAATGAAAGTAAACGCATTAATGCATTAACATGTCATGTTAACTCCTTATCATGTTTATTCGATAATGCATTCTGTTGAACTTTGTTTGATCTACTAACATGCTATGATATGCTGTTCCATCTATCAGATGAAGTCTAACATGGCCATGAGGAAAAGCTACCAACAAGTACTAGAGCATCAAGAGGAGCAGTCACAGCCCAAGAAAGTAAAGCTCAATGAACAGCCTGAGCCTCAAACTCGATCCCACCGACAGAGCCAACTCCAAACCCCAATAGGACTCAAAGAATTAAGAAAGAGGCCGCAACCCACCATCACTGGAAACCCCCTGCCATACAACATCAACGATGAGCGATCATGGAGACATCGCATTGAACAATTACTTCAACGAATCGCTTCTTCTGTTGATCAACTCACTATCATGATGAAAGAAAGGGAGGAAAGGAAGTTAAGGAAGAAGGTGAAGAACTGTCCTCTAGAGGTAAGATGTTCATTTGCAGCCCATTAGTTATAGAAAACTTAATTAATGCATTTGAGGCCATTAAGGAGCACCTACAGAACAACGTACAAGGCCACACTTCAGAACAGGAGGGCGGTGGTTGTGAAGAGGCTGAAGGGGCAAGGCACAAAGGAGTTTGAGACCAACGTAAAGCTTCTGGGGAAGATTCAACACAATAATATCTTGGCACCCAGAACTTATTACTTTTTGAAACATGAGAAGCTGCTGCTGTTCAATTATATGCCCATGGGGAGGCTCTCAGGTGTTCTGCATGGTAGGGCCTGATGGAGCTGAACTGGTTTTGCAATTTGCACCCCTCATACATAGATTGAAAATTTCCACTTTAGCTTAGTGAATCCCGGTAAAATGTACATCCACGCCTTCTTCCATACATACTCCAGGTTCTTTTTATCTGCATTCAACAATGCAAATAGAAAAATGAGATGTGAGGTGGTGTTCATTTTTCTCTTTAGGCCAATTCTTTTGAGAAAATCATAGGTTACAGGACTTTGTGATGAGTTTCAATTTTAGGGCATTAAGATGTTAATATGTTCACACAAGGATATCAACCATTTAATGATTGGATGTTCCACCCACTTGCAACAGAGAGAACACTTTTAACATTCTGGAGATGTGTTAAAATAAAAAATATCGAATCAGGAACTTGTATTGGTAAACTAGTTTTCCTACTTTCCTTTCTTCTGATTGAAGTTGCCATGTTCCTTTTCAATACTTGTAATGGTTTTTAAGTTAAAGAAGTACTTTTTACTAAGCCTCAGTTTCTGAATGCATACTAGCCTTTCTAGGCTTATTCTACTCTCACTCGTAATTGGAGAGCTAAATTTTGTTTTCATCTTCTGTTTACTCTTGACATTTAAGGTAATATTGTTTCTTTGAAAAGAATCCATTTTTGGTGCTGCATGCAGCTCATAGTTCCGGTACCCCTCACATGGATTGGCCAACAAGGATAGACATAATGATCGGGGTCACAAAGGGTCTGGACTACCTTCACACCCAGGCAAACATGGTTCATGGGCACGTAACCAGCAAAAACGTCCTGCTCGACAGTCACACCATTGTCACGATTGCAGACTATCATCTCTCCCGACTCAGAACCCAACAGCGGGCCATCGAGATATCATGCCTGAGAGCTCTCCAACGTCAAGGATGCTAACACCACGACCGATGTGTACAGTCCTGGGGTGATATTGTTAGAGCTGTTGATGGTAGGCTGCCACAATTGATGACCTGGATGTGCCGCAATGGGTTGCCTCGACTATAAAGAAGAAGCAATCCTTGATGAACTGTTCGACCCAAATTGGTGATAGATGTAGAGGGGGTGACAAGGGACGAGTTGCTCTTCATGCTGACACTGGCATTGAGCTGCATGATCATTTGTTCTTCATGCTAACACTGGCCTGGAGCTGCATGGATTCTTCACTTGATCAAAGGCTGAACATGCTACAAGTTTTGCAGCAATCGAAGGACATCAGATCAGGACTGGCAATAGTAAGATATGCTACCAAATACCTTAAAAAAAAAGGATGTGTCAAAATCGAGGTTGGAAGAGAGCCTGTTGGGTATTGTGCTCCCACATTATATTTGGCTTTAGTTTTGATGATAACAAATATAGTGAGTTTGTGGAAGGAAAATATTGTGTGTGGTTAAATGATTTCAAAATATTGTGTGTTTGGACGACCATGTGTTTTGTAATGACTTTTGGTTGTCTTGTGATGGACTGATGTTCATATTTGGTTGTGTGAGTGATTAATTCAAATGAGCTTTAATGAAACAATCAAGTTTTTGAAAAGGCATCTAATGATCAATGAAAGTGCTCACTTATGTGTAAATGAATATCCCTCACTTGAAGCTTCTTGTTGTGGAGCATATGGAAGATTCAAGAATGCTATTTGCATAATAAAGCTTCCATGACTTTGTATTTGGTCAAAAATGTTTTTTGTTGGTTGAGGATAGAAGTCCAATACATGTTAAAGTGGGTTCATTGGAGTATTTTTGAGTGATCAAGTTGCAAGTGACATATTTGATGTTCATATCTTGATTATCATTTAACCTCATGCTTTATCATGTGTTTCAGATTGAATATTCATGGTTGATCCTCATTGAATTATGGTCATAGTTAATCATTTATTTTCTCTTGAATTATGGTTGATTTTTTTTAGCGGACCGGTGTTATTCTGCCCACGTCCCCGGATACTGTGATATGAGAGACCACCTTGGGCTTGACATATCCGCGCGGTAGTGGTGGATACCAATTGTCGCCGGATGCATTTTTTGACACCCCCGCAGGGGCTTTGGCTTCAGAGGTCTTCTGAGGAGGCCCCGCATATAGGTTGGCATCCGCCAAGTGACATTCAAATACCTCGAATGGGTGGAGGTCAGCAAATATCCTCTCCTCCTTCCCCTGGAGACTATATTTGATACATTGGTGGAGCGTAGAGGGCATCACCATATTTTCATGCAGCCATGGGCGGTCGAGCAGCGCCTTGTACGAGGTGCGGGAGTCGATGACATGAAACTGCACCGTCGTAGTGAAATCCGCCAGGGTAAGTGTGAAATCTGCCACCCCCATCGACACTTCACATTTTTGATTGATGCCAGCGATACGCATATCCCCGACTTTCTCGAGATGCACATTGAAGTGGTGCCTCTCGTATAGTCTAAAGGGCAGAATGTTGACCGTTGTACCAGGATCGACCAGAATCCTGTTCAGCTCCCTTCCGTTCAGGTGCCCCTTCATGTACAGCGGCCTGTTGTGGCTAATGGTAGGTAGCAGCATATCCTCTGGAGTGAAGGTCATGCTGGCTTCCAGTATTGCTTCAACCAAGCAGGTCTCAAAATGAGCAGGCGTCTGCAGAGCGGTGATGATCGCATGTCGAGTCTCTTCACTCAAAGAGAGGATCTCCCAAATTGTGAATCTAGCAGGGAGCTTCTTGAGTAGCTTCATTATTCGGCTCCCAGCTCAGACATTGGAAAGATTCATCTCTTCAGCCCATCTGGGCTTGGGAGACTCCTGAGTTGCGGTCCCTGAAGGACCTGCTTCATCTGCTTCGGACTCGACACCCTTCTGGTCAGCACCGGATCCTTGCTGTTCTTCATCAGCCGCTGCAGGGCAAACTCCATATGTATTCGTGGCTTCGGCAGACTGTGCTAGCTGCGGGTGAACACCCCTGGGTGCAGGGTTAGCCTCCCGGCATGGCTGCTTCCCCTTAGACATCTTCATGAATTCAAGAAATGAAGGGATTGCCTTGCCCCCACTCTTGTTATATAGGCCTGGCGGAGGAGAGATCTGGACTCCCTTGACCTCCGGGGGAGGTGTCTTGTAGGGCTGCTCTCCCCTGAATATAATGTTGTGGTTGGGCGGCGGCAGGCGCCCCCATTTTCGGCCTGACCGGGTTGCATGTGCAGCAGTCGCAGCTTCGGCCTTGCCTCCCTCAATAGGGGGTATGAAGTAGATTTCCTCTTCTTCCTCATCTCCGGGCAAGTTAAAGAGTGCTGATAGAGTATTGCAGGAGACAACCCGCACTTTATCGACCTTAGCGGCCTTTCTTTTCTTCTTCTTTTGTTTCTTCTTCTTTTTTACTTTAGCGGGCGCCTGCCCCCAGAACAGACTGCCCTCTTTATCGGATGTTGCATCAGCTTCTTCCTTTCGCTCGAGCGAGAGCTGCTCCAGATCTTGCCATGGGACATGGTCCCGCACCAGCAAGGGCTTAAATTCGGGCTTGCAGTATTCGTCTAGCCCTTCAATAATGTCTTGTAGTCTGCGGATCCCAGGACTGGTTTCCTTGACCACTGGTAGCGGAGTTTGTCTCCTCCGATTGCGGGTGGGTATTCTGATCACTGCAGGTGGAGTGATCTACACAGGTGCGGCCAACGGCGAAGTGGGTCGCGGTGTGACGCCACGGACATGTGCCCCTGATAAGTGTCCATTTTCTATCGTAATTCATCGCATATACACCATTTTATGTGCATATAATTTGGTAATTATGCATATTCTATCATTAATCTCAACTTCGCATGTAGTTTGGATCTTTCACGTAAATTAATTAATTTTGTGATTTCATTTAATAAAATAGAGTTGAGGGTCATGAACATTAATTATCCATTGCATAAAAATGAGCAATTGAGATTCATGTGCACATTATGGTAATTTTTCTGGACTAAATTATAATTATGTGTGTACAGGACACCGAATATAATTACAAAAGAAGCTAGGGGCAAAACTGTCATCACCACTTTGACCAAGTCAAATAAAGAATTCAAAATATTTTGGTTGGAGGGAAAAGAAAGTTTAAAATTTTAAATTCAAAGTTTGAAAAGGAAGAATTCAAAGTTTAAGTGTGAAAAGGAGGAAAATGACATTCAATGTTTGAAAAGGAGATTCAAAGTTGGAAAGAGGGTGTCCAAAGTCTAAGAAAGGGGGTACCCACCTCCTTTTCCTTTCTCCCATGCATCATCTTCTACCTAAATCCCAGTCATCCATCTCCTTTTGATACAATCTCCACCCTCTATTAACCCATCTTTCCCTATAAATAGCCCATGACAAGGAGGTGAAGGGGAGTTCTTCTTTTGGCATTCTTTCCCTCTCTCCCTCTCACATCCTCACCTTAGGCCACCGATTTCTCCCTCTTGCTTCCATCTTCTCCTCTTGCTGTCTTCATGAACGTTCTTTGTTTTTAAGTGTTTTAAAATTTTTTCTTCTGCATCATCTTTTAATTCTCTCTAGTTTTGAAGTTATTTCCCATTTTGTAACTTACTGTCCTGTCATTTTACTATTCATCTGAGGTGTTAGCTTCTGTTATTCCTCCATTTTGAAGCCCTTATGCTCTTCTTTTCTCTCTGAGTTCTTCATAAAAGTTCATCTTCTCTTATAGATCTATATTTTCTTCTTCAACTACTTCCTCTAATTCTATTCTATTTTTAAGTTATTTTTTATTCTTCTTAGTTCAATTTTTTTACACAGTTACTGTTCATCCGTGCAGACCACTTCTCTTCTTCCTATGATTTCACCCTCTTTCTCACATTTTATCTCTCTTTTCCCTTCATCAAAGTTCTTCTCTCTCCCTCTTCAATTTCTTCTTCTTCGGCATCCCCTAATTCATCTTGGTTTCAAAGTTATTTACCCTCTAAAGAAGTGGCTTCAACGACGAAGGTGACTCTCTCTCGGTGTAGACGACATCTTCCGCAAGGTGGTTCGTGATCCAAGGCCAAGAGAGGATGGTGCCGTCATCACCATTGCTGCTACCATCTTCACACCTCAGGCTCCTATTTTTTTATTGCTTTAGTTTTATTTTATTTCATTGTAATCTCGTCACATCTTTGTTGTAAGCTTGTCTTGCACTTCATGTACTAGTTTCTTTATGATAATGAAAGAGTTCTTCTTTTGATCTAGTTCTTGCTCTTCTTCCCTCTATACCTCATTCTTCTATCTCTTCTTTTCACTTCATGCAATTATTTTCTATAGCATAGGTGCATAGTCATAGGTATTTTTAATTAAGTGTTTAGTTTGTTCATTATTTCACTATTTTCTTTAAGCAAAGTAAAATCATAAGTGTTTTTCAAAGGACTCCAAAGTTTTTAACTCTAAAAATCTCTTCTTCCCTGTGGATTCGACCCTTCTCGCCACCATATTACGTCTCTCTTTCATCTAGTGAGAGTTGAAATTTTTAAGATTGATACGCGTGTTTTAAACGACGAACTTTCGCGCCATCAATTTTTGACGCCGTTGCCGGGGAAGAATGATGATTTTTGATTAAAGAACTTTATTTTCCTTGTGTTTATAGTGTACTAATAAAGCCCTCTTTTCTTATTTTTTTAAAAAAAAAATTAAAAAAATCAGAGGTAAGTTTACCTTTCTTTCTTTTATCTTTTGATTTTGTCATTCATTTAAAAAAAATAACGAGGGATCACTTTTCAAGTAAGTATCCAAACTTTCCCTCTTTCATTCTAGTTTCATTTTTCCATTTTACATATGTTATGGTTAGATAGGTTCATTAAAAAAAAATTAAAAAAAATTAAAAAATCACTTGTACTAAAAATAAAAGACTTCATTCAAGAGTAGAAACCACACCATCCATGTTCTAGGTCATGCATCATTTAGCATAGGATTTTTTCTTATTATTTAATTTTTGTATTGTATTTTGAAGATTGCGAGGGGCAAGGTACGTTATATTTATCATATTCTAACATGCATATTGCATAAGAACCCCTTATTTAAAATTATGGTGTGCATTTCATTTTAAAATACTCTAAGGGCAATACCCCTAAATAACATAAGGTGGGGATTTCATCACCCTTCCTTAGCCCACAAACCATATTTTCCCTTGCATCTTTGCATGACCTAAGCCTTAAATAAAAGTCAGTAGACATTGGCCCTAGGGTCACACTGTGATTTTAGTATGAGTTGAGTTTACCCTCTTGTGGAAACCGATGCCTAAGGCAAGACTGTCGGACGGCAAACGCCTTAAGCGGGCTAGTGGTTTGACATAATTAGGTCCCTACGAAAGTAGGGGGAGTCTCCCACTACCCCACCCCTTACCTGGCCGGTGAAAATATTGAGGGTGAACTTAAGTTGTATTTTGGTCATTTTGTGAAACCTCATTTGTAGATCTGAGTCGCATTTAGGTCGTTAAGTAATTTATGTGTTAACTTGTTTGTGTATGTAAAAAAAAATAAAAAAAATAAAAAATAAAAAAATAAAAAAAATCATCATCTTCTTTCTCTTCGTTTGAGTCAATGTTAGTTTCAAAAAAAATTATGATTTTGTAATCCTAATAAAAAAGAGAATAAAATAAAAAAAGAGAATAATAAAAGAAAAATAAAATTGAAAAATTGAAAAAAAATTGAACAAAAATTGAACAAAAATTGAACAAAAAAATTATTGAAAAAAAATTGAACAAATCTTTCAGGGATCCGACCTTTTTTTTAATGGCCATCTATCTTAGAGGGAAACCCAAGCCCATGAAGGAACACTTTATTCCTTCTACTTATAAAACCTCCACTTGTATTAAATTACCTGACATTCTGATGGATCATTATGAGATTAGCCCCGATATCATCCAGATGCTCCCATCTTTTTATGGGAAACCCAATGAAAATCCTTATGAGCCTAGATGATTTTCAAGAAATTTACTCACTGGTTAAAATCTAAAATTTTAGTGGTGATGCCCTTAAGTTGATCTTATTTCCATTCTCATTGAAGGATAAAGTAAAATGTTGGTTGAGAAGTTTTGGAAAAATTGTTAAGACTTGGGAGGATATGCAGTTGGAATTTTTAAAATAATTTTACCCCACAGTCCGAACCAACATTATGAGAAGGGCGATTTCGGGATTTACTCAGTTTTCAGACGAGCAAATTTATGAATCTTGAGAAAGGTTGAAGGATTTGTTACGTCAATGTCCACATCATGGGTTATCCAAATGGCAAATTATGTTTATATTTTATGAGAGATTATCTGATCTTGATAGACAAATGGTGGATACATGTTGTGGAGGGGCGTTCATGAACAAGAATGAAGATGAGGCGTATGATCTGTTTGAAATTTTGAGTGAAAATTCGATGAATCATGCCTCAATCCCATCTCATAAACAATCTGTAGGACTTTCCAAACAGGCCAAAAATCTAACCCAAACTCACAAGGAAGCATGTGATTTCTGTGCCAGTCTCATTCACCATGTGAGTCACTGTCTTACTATAGCCCAACTCTCACTGGTCATCCAAGCTCAAGTCCAAAATACCTTAGGGTTCTCTCAGCCCAAGTATGATACCCTTTCAGAAGATTCTAATCTTGGCTGTAGTACTCACCTAAATTTGTCTTAGACGGACCAACCAATTCAAGCCCATTTGTCTACACCTTCACCCCAAGAAACTCACGAGCAGCCCATGTGCAATCAACTTCAGCCCAACTCATCTCACCCAAACATTCAAAGTAATATCGATATTAGGGGTGATTCACCGGGCCACTACTTTGAACCTCAAGTCGTGTACTCTCAGTCTACTTACCATGGCCCTCCTTCACCATTCAACCAACCCCCTCCATACGTGAATGATGATAATGATGATCTGATGCCTGCCATTTTGGCTCAAGATATAACTATTAAGAGTGAGGGGGAGTGCACTCGTAATACCATGATGGAGGACGGGAAGGAAGTAGGGGGCGGATTGAAGGATAAAAATGATCATATTGATATCGTCACCCCCTCCTATGAATGTTTTGAGATTGAGAATATCACTGTGCAGAATAGAGGCCCACACAACTCAATTGAGGATATACATGACGAGGAGGATTACTTTGTAATCAACAATCTTGGTGATTTAATGATAACAAATTCTGAATATCCTTCTCCCCTGGAAGAACATGATGATGGGGCCTTGTTGGAAAATTTTACATTTCATATACCGACCTCATTTCTTGAAAATTTGATTCATAATCTTCAGTTGAGTGATGAGTGTGATGATGTGTCCGTCTTAGAGAAATTCACCTTGGATCTGACCTATGATGAAAGGGTCAGGCTGGAAACATTTACATTTGATCTTCCTACCTCATTATTGGAAAGTTTGATTGATAATATTCATTCGAGTAATGAGTGTGATGAAGGGTCCTTGTTAGAAAATTTCACATTTGATCTGACTCTTGAGCCCTATCCAATGAAGTTTGAATCTTTGGATGAGTTAGATCTTGGCCTCACTCTTCCTTACAATTTGATTCCCCCGACAGTACAGCCTCTCCACTATGACATTCTAGGACCTGAGGGGGACGTGCCAATCACATTCACCTTTGATTTAACTTCCTATCAGGAAAACCAATTGATTACTGCCCTTACTACTCATGAGGCTATTACGGAGAGGAACATGGCTAATAATACCAATATTATTCATCGGCCACCAGTGTCTGATCAAGTTACCATGGAGGAAGTCATCACAAAAGGGTTGGTCAGGCAGGAAGATGCAGGACAAGGGGAACAATGGGTTGATGTTGGGCAAAGGTTCAACCCCGATCTTGATAGATTATTAGCCATTGATTATTTCTTGATCCCTAAAGATGACAATTGACTCACACACATGGTTAAAATTAAAATCAATAATGTGCAAGTCCTGCCTATTTCTAGTCCCAGTCCGTACATGCTTACTCTTATCTTCCAATGGTATGAGGGCTGGAATTTGAAGGAGGACAAGATCACTCTGTGGCTCATTCTGAATGCCACACGTTGGTTAGTGAGCTTTCATGCGTCTGGCTGAAGACATTAAACTTAGCGCTTCTTGGGAGGTAACCCACAGTTTTCGTGATTTTCGTGTGTTAATAAATGACTTCTTGGAAGACAACCCAAGTTTTTATTATGATTTTATTTTTATTTTACAGGTGTGAATAAAGGATAAGTTGGGGGGAGAGCGAAGAATGCTTACACCTATGCCTAGCCTTCAAAAGTCAAAAATCGCTTTTCATTCAAGCAAGTATGCCCGTCGAAGTTCAATTCCGTCAGGTTGTCCCGTTCCTTCACAAATTTCATGTCTACATTGTTCTATTATTTCATATTGTTCATGTCATTGAGGACAATGTCATTTAAGTTGGGGGGACGGAAATCATGTTGCACATGTTACATTCATATACAACCTCAAACATAACCTCAAACATGAATTTTTTTTGGAAAACCAACAAAATAAAATCCATTGTGAATTTCATGATTCATGCTTCTATTGAAAGTAATTTTGGAATAGAAATATCTAGATAAGGATGATGAAAAATCTATCTAATCTAGCCATGAAAAACTGATATAAGAATCTTTTTAAAGTTCATGTGCACTTTAGAAAAAAATTCACGTCGCACGCTAATAAAACAAGCAAGACAAGCCCTCTGCTAGTTTTGGCATGTTGTTTGATATTCTGCATTTCTTAAGAAAAGAGATCTTTTTACAAAGATTTCTGCCAAATTATCTATTAAAAAAGAAAGAAAAGAGAAAGAAAAAATACCATGAAAAATATCCCTATTCTTAGTAATCGGGCCTACTTCACCTAAGACGTGTTGAGGTTCGCGTAAAACGGAAAAGGGAACATTGATATGTGAAACCGGACCTGCCTCTCCTAAGACAAGAGTCGAGGTTCACGTTGAGCAGTGAAGGGTAGTGCAACATCATGTGTGACATAAAAGATCCCAAAGGGACAAAGCAATAAGGCAGACAAAAAACTAATATATTTAATGCTCTAATCTAAGAGGTGCAGAGTTGCAAGACATTTGCTTGGAATAGCGAATGGGGGATGTAATTGTCTAAGCTGTGGATTTGGTAGTTACACATGCACAAGTGCTATTGAGCTTTGATTTGAATTCTTACTATTAAATTCCTACATAAGGTTAGTGTGCATTAATGATTCCGGATTCCTAATCTTTGGTTGATTCTATAAAGGGAGAGCTGGATATGAGAGTATGAATTCTACAAACTCATGTTAGTCCTAAATTTTGATTGATTTACATTACTAAGGGACGAGTAATGAGTAAGTTGGGGGTGTGATAAGTGTCCATTTTTTATCATAATTTATCGCATATACACCATTTTATGTGCATATAATTTGGTAATTATGCATGTTCTATAATTAATCTCAACTTCGCATGTAGATTGGATCTTTCACGTAAATTAATTAATTTTGTGATTTCATTTAATAAAATGAAGTTAAGGGTCATGAACATTAATTATTCATTTCATAAAAATGAACAATTGAGATTCATGTGCACATTATGGTAATTTTTCTGGACTAAATTATAATTATGTGTGTACAGGATACCGAATATAATTACAAAAGAAGCTAGGGGCAAAACTGTCATCACCACTTTGACCAAGTCAAATAAAGAATTCAAAATATTTTGGTTGGAGGGAAAAGAAAGTTTAAAATTTTAAATTCAAAGTTTGAAAAGGAAGAATTCAAAGTTTAAGTGTGAAAAGGAGGAAAATGACATTCAATGTTTGAAAAGGAGATTCAAAGTTGGAAAGAGGGTGTCCAAAGTCTAAGAAAGGGGGTGCCCACCTCCTTTTCCTTTCTCCCATACATCATCTTCTACCTAAATCCCAGCCATCCATCTCCTTTTGATACAATCTCCACCCTCTATTAACCCAACTTTTCCTATAAATAGCCCATGACAAGGAAGTGAAGGGGAGTTCTTCTTTTGGCATTCTTTCCCTCTCTTCCTCTCACATCCTCACCTTAGGTCACCGGTTTCTCCCTCTTGCTTCGATCTTCTCCTCTTACTGTCTTCATGAAAGTTCTTTATTTTTAAGTGTTCTAAAATTTCTTTTTTTGTATCATCTTCTAATTCTCTCTGATTTTGAAGTTATTTCCCGTTTTGTAACTTACTGTCATGTCATTTTACTGTTCATCTGAGGTGCTAGCTTCTGTTATTCCTCCGTTTTGAAGCCCTTATGCTCTTCTTTTTTCTCTGAGTTCTTCATAAAAGTTCGTCCTCTCTTATAGATCTATATTTTTTTCTTCTACCACTTCCTCTAATTCCATCATATTTTTAAGTTATTTTTTATTCTTCTTAGTTTAATTTTTTTACACAATTACTGTTCATCCGTGCAGACCACTTCTCTTCTTCCTATGATTTCACCCTCTTTCTCACATTTTATCTCTCTTTTCCCTTCATCAAAGTTCTTCTCTCTTCCTCCTCTTCAATTTCTTCTTCTTCGGCATCCCCTAATTCATCTTGGTTTCAAAGTTATTTACCCTCCAAAGAAGTGACTTCAACGACGAAGGTGACTCCCTCCCGGTGTAGACGACATCTTCCGCAAGGTGGTTCGTGATCCAAGGCCAAGAGAGGATGGTGCCGTCATCACCATTGCTGCTACCATCTTCACACCTTAGGCTCCTTTTTTTTATTGCTTTAGTTTTATTTTACTTTATTGTAATCTCGTCACATCTTTGCTGTAAGCTTGTCTTGCACTTCATGTACTAGTTTCTTTATGATAATGAAAGAGTTCTTCTTGTGATCTAATTCTTGCTCGTCTTCCCTCTATACCTCATTCTTCTATCTCTTCTTTTCACTTCATGCAATTATTTTCTATAGCATAGGCGCATAGTCATAGTTGTTTTTAATTAAGTGTTTAGTTTGTTCATCATTTCACTATTTTCTTTAAGCAAAGCAAAATCACAAGTGTTTTTCAAATGACTCCAAGATTCTTAACTCTAAAAATCTCTTCTTCTCTGTGGATTCGACCCTTCTCGCCACCATATTACGTCTCTCTTTCCTCTAGTGCGAGTTGAACTTTTTAAGATTGATACACGTGTTTTAAACGACGAACTTTCGCGTTATCAGCCCCCACTTTCGGGCGGGGTGCCCTCTCCTTTTTGTGCTTTGCAGGGACCTGCTGTCACCCCTGTTGTTCCTTCACGGGCTCCAAAAAATGAGTTTCATAGGTGTGCCGCGTGCTTGCTTCAGAGATCTCCTCGGGTAATGCCTGGTATAGGGAGATCATGTTGACTCCTACCCTCCTCAGAGGGGCTTCATGTGGTTGAGGAGGGTCCACTTTGTACTCTCCTAACTCTATTTCATTTTTCTTCACCATCCCTTCGATGATGTCCTTGAAAACATAGCAGTCTTTGATTGGGTGCCCCAACATCTGATGGTAGGGGTAGAATCTTGGACTGTCTTTTCTCTTCAGGTCCTTTGGCAGAGTGACCATGCCATATTCCGTTACCCAATCGAACAGAATGCTGATCTTGTCCTTCGGAAAGGAGTATGCTTTCTTTATCTTGTCCCGCAGCGAGGGACCTTCTATGCCGTCCAGGGCTTTCGCAGGCTATGGGGCGACCGCCTCCTTGCTTTTACCTTTCTGTTGTTCGAACGCCTTGATGTCAAGAGTGTTCGCTTCTTTAGGCGGCTGGCGCCGCTCCACTGTCTTGCCCTTCTAGGTTGTGCTGGCAGTTGATGTAGGGGTAGGCCTGGCCAGAAAGGCTTCCACTTCGGCCACAACACTGTTTAATCGGTCAAACGACCGTATTTTCATTCCAATCATCTTTTCTAGAACTTCTCTCCTGAGGTTCTATTTGCATATTTGCACAGCGTCCTCCTGATGCGGGGGCCACTTACATCTCATTCCGAGGTTCCCCCACCTCTTAATATAGTTGAGGGTTCTCATCTGCCCTTTGCTTTGTTGAGTATAGTTCGGCCACTGTGACTTCCCTCTCAGTTACATGGAATCTTTCCCTGAACTTCCTCTGCATATCCGACCAGTCGCTGATCGACCCTGCCGGGAGACTGGAGTACCATTCAAATGCGAGCCCTGTCAGTGAGGACCCGAAAAACTTCAACAAGTATGACTCATCGATGGCCAGATCACCCATGACGGTCATATAATATGCGACGTGTTCTTTCGGGGATCCCCTCCCGTTGAACTTGTTGACCTTGGGCGGCTTGCTAATCGCTGGGGGAAACCGCTTGGCAGCATGATGTTGCAGGTATGGCACCCGATAGGCATCAAATGCGACGTAGTCGCCTTCACTCCTTTCTACGAGCTTCAACTCGATCATCCTTTCCACCATCATCCGGTTCATGACCGTGGGGTCAACTGGGTCCGGATAGGAGTGAAGTCCCGCGATCAATGACACCCAAGAGGGGGGTGAATTGGGTATTTACCAATTTTAAGAAAACTTTTGGCCTTTTATAAAATAAGTGATATGATGCTAATAAAGAGGTTAAAAACTGTTAGATCACAAAACGGATTTATCAACCTTTATATGATAAGATATAGATTAAACAAGATCTATGTAGATAAATCCGGAACAACAATTTACACTAACACTCATGTAGAATGGAGGTAGAGGAAATGGAACAAACCACATAATACAAACACAATGCACAACGGTTTTTAAGGTGGTTCAGATGCAACGACGACAATCCTACGTCCACCCCTCACCAAACCCGGTGAGACTTCACTCGGGGATAACTCTCCAAACGGAGATGACGCTCCAACCACACACGCAGGACGACGCATGTCCACACACACGGGGACACGCCCCAAAACACACACACACACGGAGACGAAGTCTCCAACATGATCTAACAAGCGGATCAACAAGACACACACACGCTGCGACAAGTGCAGCACTCCACACACACAAACACTAAGATCTGGATAAATCCACACACACACGCAGATCTAAGAAGACCTACGCACACACGAATCAAGTATGACACACACACACACATGACCATAGATCCAACAACGATCCACACACACACGAGTTTGCAGTTTATAAGAAACACAAATCTGAAACTATAAAGCACAAAACACAAACATGAATAAACCATAGTTTAGAAAGCTCCTGATTTAGGCTCCCCCTGAGTGTGTGCTCTGGATGTTCGCATTGATTCCTTCTTCACTTGAATAGCTTGAGACTCAGCTTGAATGGCCTTGTATTTGATGTAGATCTTCTTACACGGAGTACTATTCACAGCTACAGTACCCTTCCTTCTTCCTTGGATAAATCCATGTATCTTCTTGATGCTTGTGAGCTTGTTCTCTTCCTTTGAGACTACTGACTTCAAATGGAGCTAGAGTACCTTCAGATGATACTTGAATGGCTCCTTCTTCCTTGTAGCATCCTTCTTCTTCTTCCCTTGGATCACCTTGAGTTGATGAAGAGGTGTATGGATGTAGCTTTGAACCTTGATTACTTCTACATCTTCTTGGAGGTAGGTGGCTTCAGAAATACCTTGAATGTGTTGGAGGTAGATGAAGAGCTTGCTGCACGAGGTACTGTTCACGGAGCTACAGTACCTCTTCTTCCTCCTGGGATAGCCTCCCCTTTGGATCTCTTGGATTGATAGGGTTTATGGCTCCAATGAGATGTTTTATAGCCCTTGAATGGTCCATAGACAACCCCCAGACCAGATCCACATTTTGTGGGTGATTGGGTGACTTTAGGATTAAAGAAATCTATGGAGAATGGCTCTTCTCGAAGTGGAAAACATATGTTGGCTCGGGACTGGCTGTCGACCTGTGGAAGCTGGCGGTCGACCGCTACTGAGAAACCTGTAGAAATTTGATCCCTGGCATTTTCGGTCGACCTGGGGCGGTCGACCGCTGCTGGCGGTCGACCTATAGTTCTGCAGGATGAGACTTTTTTAGGTTTCACCCCCGAACTCCATTGTAACCCATTTAAGTCCGAGGCTTCAAACTCCTTTGATCTTGGGGAATATATGTTGAGTGTTTTGACCTACAAAACCATAGAAAAAAGGATTAGGACTTTGATCAATAATTCATGTGGTAATTGCATGAAGTACATGTATGAAATCCCTTTGGCCATTTGGCAATTTCAATCAAACAACAAGAGCTTATTGTAAACAGTTTGAGCAAGATATAAGTACCATGATTCCAATTTTCAAGCAAGTTTCTCATGAGTTGTTTCAACGTAATGTAAGCTCAAAATGATATGTGAGATATGTATTAGAGTTCAAAAAGTGATTTATATTGAGACCCAATTTCACATATAAGATTAGAACAATTGTTACTTTCACAAATGCATGTATGTAGTCAAGCTCCATGAAGAGTATGCATGGGAAGTATTCAAAGCACATGTTCAAGTCAATCATATTCAACCAATCGACAGGAACAATCAACCATTTAGTTTAGTTATCACCATTCACTTAATCGCACATGAACATCAAAACCATGACTTCAACAATCATCAAAATCAAGGCATCACACAAGAAGTTTAGTTATCATCAAAACTATAGTTCAACAATCTCCCCATTTTTGATGATGACAAACGAAGTGATGATGACAAACTAAATGAGGATACAACATGTTCTTCTTCCCCTAACACAATCATCAATTTTTCTCCCCCTTTGACATAATCAAAAAGTAGAATAATGCAAATCTTTCTCCCCCTGGGACATGATCAACAATATCAACAAGCTTATCTCCCTTGGAAACAACAATAGCCCATCTTATCAAATCAGACGAAGCAAGGGCAAATCATGGACGAACAAAGCAACAATGTGATTCCAATCAGAGGAAACCAATTGGTGATTATGCTCACAAATCAATTTGATACCATCCAAAGCAAATGCAGTCAAGTAAGTATTGATACCAAATGAAGGTAATGATTGACCTCAAGGATATGAGCCAGTGGAGACGTTCACAAGATGAGGTGTTCAGTAGGATAGCATTCAAGATCTAGAACCCATGTCAGATTTTCACAACAAACAAGAGTAGGAGGGCATATCAAAAGAATTTTCCTTGATTTTCAAATTTTCTGATTTTTACATTTTCTGTTTAAATGCATGAATCTATGAATATGCATATGATGACTCATGAAGTGCACACAATGCAACCAAACATTTACATATAAACATACATGCAATTTCCCCCGTACATATATAAATAGGGAATGGGTATAAGAAAGATGCAAGAGAGTCATGCTAACCGGAATGCACATGTGTAGCACATGGGAGATTGTACAATCATATAGGAGATTCATGTAATTGCTAAAGCAGTCAATCAACTTTCTGAATACATATTAAATCAAATTTTCAGATGTGTAAGTGAGAAACATGAAAGATGATAGTTGCAATATGGATATTCAGATTTTCAGATTAACACAATGAGATATTTTACAGACTGCACTTTTATTTTGAGAACAGCGTATTGGAGGCTACGCTCTACCACAATGAGTTTTCACCATCATTTTTCAACTCAATCAATATCACATGACAGTCAGAATTTTTCAACAGTGATCAGGTTCAAATAATCCATTTTTACGCGAGTAGACGCATGGAGCTCATGCCATAATCCCCGGTTACTCAGAATACTGAACTATTTCACCTCATTTTGAACAGAGATACTAGTCAACACTTTTCAGATATGAACCACATCACGTCTCAGGTGACATGTGCCCAGTTTACTCAGTGAGACTTAGCATTGCTCTGCCGTTCATTTTCATTCGAGATTTTTCAAAAAAAAATGGATAGGTAGGCCGTTTTTTCCTCAATTGTCTCTTAAACATACATGCAGCAAGTTTAACATCTCGAGAGTGTTGAAAAGAAATTCATATATCCTTATCTTTAACACTCATTTTCACATTTTGTGCATGAAGTGTGCGAATTTGATTCAGCATGTATACCGAAAATATCATGAATACATAACAGTGCAACTCCCCCTAAATAGATGCACTTATGAAATATAAACTCTCCCAGAGTGTACGACATGAAACACTCCAATAATAACTCAAATGCAATATTATTTATCAAGAAGACATAAGGCCATAGAAATGCCAAGGGATGGGGTGAATAGCATATAATATCAAGCAAGCACACAGAGGGAATGTATGCAACACGCAATGTAAATTTGCAATTGATGCCAAACAAATGGATATCAATTGAATGAAGTGAATGCAGCTAATGCATGAGTACTGATGCAATGCAACTTGATCATATAGTAATGAAATGCAACATGCCAAGACAGAATACAATGTGGTGCAAAACTTCTGATACCAAATGAATGAACTAACTTCAGCTAATGCATGAATTCATTCTAATGCGTGCAACCTATGCCTAGATGAGCATGTGATGCAAGATGCAAATGTAGTATAGGAGGGCTTGATCTTCAAATCTTGAGGCAAATTTGACATTGGAGCATTCACATTATATGAATGTGTCAACAACATTTTTCATGACATGGGATTTATGAATAAGGGTGCATAAATGATCAAAATTAAGCAATGCAACCCAATTTTCAGAATTGTTCAAAATCAGATATTCAAGAGCATTTCACAAGTTTTGAAATTAGAAATCATCCAGAAGTTACATGTTTGAATCATTTGATCAGAAACATATTTTCAATTTAAAGAACTCAGCTCAAGGATTCATTCATAACTCCACCAATCACAAGCCAGTCACGATTTTCAAAAATTGGTACGAGACGGAGATTTTAGTCCGAAGACCCAGCTCAACGCATAGGGAATACTTCCAAGTGGACATAATTCACTCTTCCACAAACACCATTTGATATACCAGATATGCAGTTAAATTCAGGTGTGGTTGTGTAATTCAAAATGAGAAATATTCAATACACACTTCTCAAGCCAGTTAGACAAGTTCATCACAGCAGACTAGTGAATGACAATTCAGGTTTTGAAACAATACCTGTCATCCTAAAGTGTCAACAAGTGACAAAAGACCATTGCATGAATTGACGAGGTTGAATTACCTTAGTTTAGATGACAAGATCGAAAGCCGTCATGCACTAAGATTGCTAACCCCACAACGGTTAGTACTTCAGATTTTACTTTTCATACCTTTGTCTTGAGAATCCATTTTGATCCAAACCTTCCACCTGCAATCCAAAGACGAATAAAATTCAATTCATTCACGAGGCTTATAGCAAAATCTCCTTACAAAAAATCCCTGCAAATTGTTCAGAAAAGGCATTATTAGTAGTTTAAAGAGTGATATCATCCACATATGCTTGAACCACTAAAGTGTCTTTTACCTGATTTGCCTCATGAGATGTGTTTAATCAATCTTACCCATTCAACCAATTCTCAGTCAAAAGAGATGTGCGCCTTTCATACCATGCCTTGGGTACTTATCAAAATCATTTCCTATCTCCGGGTGGTGGTGCAGGAAATTTCTAAACATTTTTATCCTCGCAAGGTGTTCCTTAATTGATTCAAGCCTGGTCATGACTAGCCCATTATCATTTGGCTTTTGGGAGTATGATCTGCATCCAAGGACAAGAAGATTTGATTTATCAGTTTTGATTCAAATTTATTAATAATGACATGACAAATAATTTTAACAACCAACACCCCTAGATAGTTCTAGATGCAATGCATGACTCATGTGTGAACCTAAATGTTAAGCCCATATGACGAATCTGATGGCACCCCCTCAATGTGTGCATGACTGTGATATGTTCAGTAAAAATCTAATGTCATGTGCAGCTTGTGACTGATTGACTCATAGTACCAGGCGGAGAACTTAGATCTGAAGATCACCTCACGCGTAGTGATAGCTTTCAGACAGGCGTAACCTGCCCTTCCACATGTCACCATTTGATATACTATGTAGTTAATGGTGGTGAAGGTAGGAGGATTGCTATGCATTATGACATGAATTCATAATATTCAATTTATGCATGACAGTACGTGAATGCTTATGCAAACTCAGTATATGCAGCGAGATTTATTGACGTTTTCAAAACTCCACTTCAACAAGATGCTATATGAGGATGATATGCACAAGGGTATGTAACTATCTATGGATGGAATGCATGTACAGTCTCATGCATGAACACATAACTATACAGCACATGGTAAAACACGACATAACACTTTTAGTGGAGAGAGAGGGGGATATCACCTGAGAAATCAAATTCAGTTTTTGATTTTTCTTCCAACCTTACTTGAGTCACTTGACTCGTATGCCTTACCTTCTTGATGAAAATAGATGTCATACTTTCCATTTCTATGGCACTCCTGTAAAACAGATTTCTCAATTTACATTCTTAGGTACCCAAATCATCTTGGGTCCTTATGGGTTAGCAGCATTCTTGGCATGTGGCTTTCACTCCTTAACAACATTCAAATCATCATCTTTCACAAGAAAATAATCATGCTTAACATTTCCAGATTTGCCAAAGTTACGGTAGACGGCACGTGGCATCATCTTCTTTCTTCTCATGGGTTCTACTGATTTGTGTGTGTGAGCATGATGTGTTGAGTAGGAGTCCTTTCTCTTCAACAATAACCAGCAGTGTGAAGTTGTATGACTCCTTTTACCACAGTGATTGTAATGCATGGAAGATTTTGTGGTGAAGGCTCTCTTTACATTTTTTAAAACAGCTTGGTTTCTACATGCTCTCAAATCATCATTCTTCATAATGAAATAATTATGCATAGCATGTCTATGTTTTCCACAATAAAAACATATGAGTTTCTTTCTAATTGGTTGTATGTGTGTGAAAGAGGTATGTTCAATATGCATGGAGGTGCTAGCAGTATTTTTAGATTTTTGATGTAAATTGATTTTATTTATGGATGCATGTGTATGTGCAACATGATTTTTCTTTTTCATATTTTCATTTGATCTTTTTATTGTCTGTGAAGAAGATTGATTTGGGGACCCATTTGATGTACTGACTATGTTTGAACTGTGCACAAAAGATGTATAAACTTTGTTTTCAAACTTCTTTTTGTTCACAGGATTAAAATCCAGCCCTTCCCTTTGAAAATTCACTTTCGTCCCCAACAATTTGTCTAAATTTTCTTGACCATTCATAAATCTAGACAATGAAGCATTCAAGTCAATAATCTCTTTCTCAAGAGATGCAATGTGCAATTCATAGGAAGGAAGTTTATTTTCACAGGAGTTGACTTGTTCATGTAAAGTAGCATTGATGGTTTTATGACTTTCAATTTCTTGCAACAAAGCATGTACTTTTTCAGATTGATCAATATTCATAGATTTTCCTTTTTCAAAAGCAAACAATCTTTCAGAAATGGTTCTATTCAATTCCTTCAGTTTCTCATTTTCTATTTCAAGATTTTTATCATGAGCAAACTCATTTTGACCATTGTTCATAAGACTTACTCTCTCTCTCAACTCTTTGTTTTCATTTCTCAAAGAAGAAATTTGATCTTTACGAATTTCAATGTCAAACACATGACCATCAATTAATTCCTTCAAGTGCGAGCATTCTTTACATGGAGAATCACATTTATTTTGTCCAACATTCTTTTTCAATTTTTTATTTTCAGACTTAACCTTCTCATATTTATCAGCAAGCTCATCATATGCAATCAATAACTCATCATAGCTAAATTCATCTTCATTATCAGAATCAGAATTTACCTTTGAGCTTGAGTCAACTTGCTGATCACTCCCTTGATCACTCGTGCCGGCCATGAGACATTGATCTTCATGCCCTTCCCGGACTTTGGTTAAGCCAACCAAGATATCCTTCGCGGATCTGCAATGGGAGACAAAAGGGAAATGATTAGAATCAACTGCAGCAATAAGTAATTTTAGAACCAAATAATTTTGATCATGTTTAAGTTTGGAATCTGCGGTCCAGACAGATTTATCTTTAGGCAACTCATAAGGACCATGTGAGATAAGCTTCCATAGCTTAGGATCATATGAGTTGACTAGACTGCATATCCTTCCTAACCACAAATTAAAATTACAACCATCAAACACCGGTGGAGAATTCAAAGTGTACATAATGGTAGTCATTGATCTGGATCACTCTAGATCGTTAGATCTATGAAATTAGAGCATTGGCTCTGATACCAATTGAAGTCCCGCGATCAATGACACCCAAGAGGGGGGTGAATTGGGTGTTTACCAATTTTAAGAAAACTTTTGGCCTTTTATAAAATAAGTGATATGATGCTAATCAAGAGGTTCAAAACTGTTAGATCATAAAACGGATTTATCAACCTTTATATGATAAGATATAGATTAAACAAGATCTATGTAGATAAATCCGGAACAACAATTTACACTAACACTCATGTAGAATGGAGGTAGAGGAAATGGAACAAACCACATAATACAAACACAATGCACAGCGGTTTTTAAGGTGGTTTGGATGCAACGACGACAATCCTACGTCCACCCCTCACCAAACCCGGTGAGGCTTCACTCGGGGATAACTCCCCAAACGGAGACGATGCTCCAACCACACACGCAGGACGACGCCTGCCCACACACACGGGGACACGCCCCAAAACACACACACACACGGAGACGAAGTCTCCAACACGATCCAACAAGCGGATCAACAAGACACACACACGCTGCAACCAGTGCAGCACTCCACACACACAAACACTAAGATCTGGATAAATCCACACACACACGTAGATCTAAGAAGACCTATGCACACACGAATCAAGTATGACACACACACACACATGACCACAGATCCAACAATGATCCACACACACACGAGTTTGCAGTTTATAAGAAACACAAATATGAAACTATAAAGCACAAAACACAAACATGAATAAACCATAGTTTAGAAAGCTCCGATTTTGGCTCCCCCTGAGTGTGTGCTCTGGATGTTCGCATTGATTCCTTCTTCACTTGAATAGCTTGAGACTCAGCTTGAATGGCCTTGTATTTGATGTAGATCTTCTTACACGGAGTACTATTCACAGCTACAGTACCCTTCCTTCTTCCTTGGACAAATCCATGTATCTTCTTGATGCTTGTGAGCTTGTTCTCTTCCTTTGAGACTACTGACTTCAAATGGAGCTAGAGTACCTTTAGATGATGCTTGAATGGCTCCTTCTTCCTTGTAGCATCCTTCTTCTTCTTCCCTTGGATCACCTTGAGTTGATGAAGAGGTGTATGGATGTAGCTTTGAACCTTGATTGCTTCTACACCTTCTTGGAGGTAGATGGCTTCAGAAATACCTTGAATGTGTTGGAGGTAGATGAAGAGCTTGCTGCACGAGGTACTGTTCACGGAGCTACAGTACCTCTTCTTCCTCCTTGGACAGCCTCCCCTTTGGATCTCTTGGATTGATAGGGTTTATGTCTCCAATGAGATGTTTTATAGCCCTTGAATGGTCCATAGACAACCCCCAGACCAGATCCACATTTTGTGGGTGATTGGGTGACTTTAGGATTAAAGAAATCCAAGGAGAATGGCTCTTCTCGAAGTGGAAAACAAAGTCAACATATGTTGGCTCGGGACTGGCGGTCGACCTGTGGAAGCTGGCGGTCGACCGCTACTAAGAAACCTGTAGAAATTTGATCCATGGCATTTTTGGTCGACCTAGGGCGGTCGACCACTGCTGGCGGTCGACCTATAGTTCTGCAGGATGAGACTTTTTTAGGTTTCACCCCCGAACTCCATTGCAACCCATTTAAGTCCGAGGCTTCAAACTCCTTTGATCTTGGGGAATATATGTTGAGTGTTTTGACCTACAAAACCATAGAAAAAAGGATTAGGACTTTGATCAATAATTCATGTGGTAATTGCATGAAGTACATGTATGAAACCCCTTTGGCCATTTGGCAATTTCAATCAAACAACAAGAGCTTATTGTAAACCGTTTGAGCAAGATATAAGTACCATGATTCCAATTTTCAAGCAAGTTTCTCATGAGTTGTTTCAACGTAATGTAAGCTCAAAATGATATGTGAGATATGTATTAGAGTTCAAAAAGTGATTTATATTGAGACCCAATTTCACATATAAGATTGGAACAATTGTTGCTTTCACAAATACATGTATGTAGTCAAGCTCCATGAAGAGTATGTATGGGAAGCATTCAAAGCACATGTTCAAGTCAATCATATTCAACCAATCGACATGAACAATCAACCATTTAGTTTAGTTATCACCATTCACTTAATCGCACATGAACATCAAAACCATGACTTCAACAATCATCAAAACCAAGGCATCACACAAGAAGTTTAGTTATCATCAAAACCATAGTTCAACAAGGAGTGTGTCGGCTGCAGATATGGGGTGACCAGAGTGGTCGCCTGTGGAGGGCGCAACAGTGGGGGTGTCTGGTGCACTTGGGGAGCACCGGCGGCATCAACGGCTGCGACTGTGGTGGCCGCTACTGAGTTGTCGCCATGCTCGGCTCTGACGACTGAGGCATGGTGTAGAGCGGCCGAGGGTCGATATGACGGACCGCTCCCCAGGATGATTCGCCCTAGACTTCAGGCAGCTTGGAAGCTGATGACTCTTCAGTCTTCTCCATCAGCTGTTTCTTCAGCAAGTCTATCTCTTGCCGATATCTTTGAAGTAGCATCAGGACCGACGGGTCCATAGTTGCCGTGCTAGGGATAGCCTATGTTGCTTCCCCGGACGTACCCTCGGGCAGGATGTCGAGAAGGACGTCATCATCTTCTTCCGCCGTCACTACATTGGCGGTTAAGATAGCAGCACCATCATTCCGCTGGTGATAACCCAGGGTGTGACAACCCGGGATCCGAGTACCGGAAAGGAACTGGCGCGTCTCGAATCTCGGCCCGCCAACCCACGAGCCCGAAGACTCGGAAGGGTAAAAAGGGATGGTGTGGGAGTACAAGAGAAGTTGAAGCAACTGCAGAGATAGCACAATAATCTAAAATAAAATGCACATCATAATATAAATAAAAAACTGCTACAAGGTCCACAGAGTCTCATGTCCAAATAAAGTACAGTCAACAAAAAGAAAAGTATAACTACACGGGACATCCCCCGGCGTACAACTACACGGGGCATCCCCCGGCTCTGGCAGACTGGCGACTAACCCTGGCTAGAAGAACCACGCTGAAACTCTGTCGCACCTCTCGACGACCCCGCCTCACCTAAAAAGCAAGGGTGAGCCTCATTTCATTGGCCCAGTAGGGATCCCCCGGACCCCCACCGCACAACGAGAAAAACGGCTGTAAGGCGCGAGCAACCATATAAGGTAACACCACCTAACAGAAGTACGGTAGAACCACACGCTGAAGCAAATAAACGAAAAAGCCACCTGCTCTACAGTACCGTACCACAAAACCTCAGTCCGATAAAACTCGAGTCTATACCTGCCAGCAA